>CM041779.1:3410662-3440598 GCA_023374045.1 Limonium bicolor | reverse complement strand
TTCCCGAGTATGAGAGGTCTTTCCATCTCTCTGGCGTTCTTTCCCAACTTTAAAATGGGGGTTGCGGAGGGCGGGACTGGTTATGTAGGTCTCCAGATCACACTGGAAGTTCCTATCTAGCGTACCTCTCACGCTAACACTCAACCCATAGCCCTAAGTATCTAACACCTAACTCGGTATTTTCCTAAACTCGGTATTCAGACCATCAGAGCGATACTTCACTCTGATACCACTTTTTGTAACACCCCTACCAGTAATCACACCATTATCCTCTGACCTGTCTCATATATCAACAACAACGCAGCGGTAGTTCCAACTCAACCGGGGGTGAAACAATGCTGTTAGTCACCCACGTGACTAACTAAGCCAATCCAAACTCAATCACAACAACAACTACAATATCGGTCTGATGGGTCTTATACCGAGTACACTGTACAAACGACACTTCCTTTACTTAAACAATTCTCAAGTCAATACAACCTTTAACACCACAATATACAATACAATAACCATTCTATACTATACCGAGTATCTACAATTCCCAAGGTTATCAATGACCCTTCGGTCTTACAAATCCACAATACATAAATACAATTCCCTCAACAACTACCCATATCAATAACAACCCCGTCCTACTCTCGAACGGTGTCCGGCTTAGCTGTCAGACTCTTACAGTGTTCATATTCACTTCGGGTACCTGCACACTAAAAACGTTCCCCCTAGATGGGTCAGCTTATGCTGAATATGACTTCCGCATACCCCGCGTACTAGTGAGGGTACGCCGACTAATTGGTCGAGAGCATGCGGTTCATTTTAGCACAACAGCATGCATACAACATACATTATATATGTACATTCACAATCAAGTTCAGCATTGAACACAAGCACTATCACACACATCAAGGGTTGGTTCAATATGTTCTTTAATTAGGCTTGAGGGTTTCTACCTCACCATGCCTTACTCAACTACTCATATACTACCCACTCCCTCGGGTACTCTTACTCATAATCTCAACAAGGTCTACAACACTCAACTCAATTCCCCACTCAACTCAAATTCTCAAGTCCCACGAGTCACAACTCAATTGTCAATACTCACATACTCGATTCCATACTCAATACTCAATACTCTAGTTCCCAAGTCAATACTCAATACTGAAGATATATGTTAAGCGATCTCTGCGGAAGTGGGAATTATCGTGAGTTATTAGCACAGGTGAAATTGATAAAAGAAAGAAATTAATACTCAAAATATCCGTCGGGCTGAAAATTAAAACCCGGTCGCAGTAGTATAGAAGACAGAAGCGGCCGGGGTCAAACCGTGGGACTTATAGCGAGCTAAAATAGTTCCTAAGCTTGTCACAAAAAGGGGGGAGTTAATTGACTTGTTTTAGAGAAAAATATTAAGCAGATTAGAAAACTGAGTGCAGATGAATTAAATGGAACTCCGGGTTCAGGTTTTATATAATCTGATTAATTATGCTATCTCTACCGGTTTAATATATTAGTTTGGCAAAATTCCTGTTATTATCCTAAGGACTAAGTCATAGACCCTTAAGAACTCGTTTACCAGAAAATGCTCGGTCTAATCAAGGTTCGAGCAATACTATGTAAACGGACGTTAAATTCGAGGAATTATAATTGCATCTGAAAATACTAACCTATTAAATCATAATAAGCTTTCTCCAGATTTACGGCTTAAATAACCTGTCTATTTATCACCTGGTCTGATCAAAATAGACTTAGGAAAGCATTATAATAAATTCATGTAATTTATTAAAATGGTGAGAGAAACCTTTAAGCGTAACAAACTGTATTTATTTTAACCGGTAGAAATATTGATTAGATAATTAAACAAACCATAATTAAAAACCTTGCCCGGAGCAAATCCTCCTTAGCCAGACATATTAACTGGTAATAAATCTGACAGAGGTTGGACGTAATAACAGCACGGAGACGTGATTAGTGGATGGAGAAATGGAGAGGTCGAAGAGTGAAACATGTACGTAGGTTAATATAAGTGAAGTGGGTGAATTAGAGAATTAATGGAGTGAAATGGTATACGGGAGTGATTTACTGGAAGAGAATGAGATGAGGTGAGTGTGAGTGATTTTCAGGTTTTCTCCGTGCACTCGTACAAGGCTGTAGGGAATGGGTATTTATAGAAGAAATGAAGAGGTAGTCTTCCGTAGATATTTGCAGTTGATTGCCTACTTGAGTGCTTGATTGATTGAAGCATTGATTGCTTCATTTATTGCAGGGGACAGAGGCAGAATGCGTGAGCGATTTAAGGTAGGCGGTGGTCGGAGTAGATAGATAAGGGGATAAGACGACTGCGCGAAGAGAAAACTAGTCCGGTTGATTTTAGTCTTGACCGCCTCTTAATAGGCGGTTTCTTCATTGTGTGCTGTCCGCCTATTCTTGGGCGGTTGCCCTTGTTCTTGTCCGCCCCATTATGGGCGGTTGCAGCTAATGGTTCCGCCTCTTCTTGGGCGGTTGCAAGCTAAGGTTCCGCCAGTTATGGGGCGGTTGCAGCCCGTGAGAGGTCCGCCTCTTCTTGGGCGGTTGCAGCCCTTGACCGTGGCCTATTTTCCTTCAAACTTTGACCGGCTCTAGATTCTTCGTTTGGACTCTGTTTTCTGAGCCGTTTGCGTCTACGCGTTCGTCTCTTCGTCTACTTCACTCCCGGCTTGGTTTTCCTCATGTTAAAACAATAAATTTGTGAGATAAACAATAAAACATAAACTAGAGGAAAACTAACCGAAGTGGAGAAATGAGCAAGAAAAGTGCTAATATTATACATGAAATACACCTATAAAACATGCTCATTTGGACACTTATCACACCCCCACACTTATCTTTTTGCTTGTCCTCAAGTAAAACCATGTACCTAAGCAAGTAGGAAATGCTCAATACTAACAAATATTATTATGAAGGGTAGGATAAACATGATCTTTAAACTTTTCGAGGAGTGTGAAAAATCAACTGCTGGTGGCATAGGTGTGCTCAGGTAAAAATAAAATATAGAGTTTCGGGGTATGATCTAAGGTACTTCAATGTTTCTTTTGTGTGACTCTGAGAACTTTTACCATGGCCAACTTCTCTCAAGAATGGGTATTGAGAAGAAAACAAAAGGAAAAATAGATTTATGCATTTGTTTCACTTTTGCATAAGAGATGAGAAAATATAGGTATCACGCCTTTGTATTCAAGAACACTCAACTCTCTTTTGTTGGTTACCAATGGTGTCTCGCAAGTCCTTATATTTTTTGTTTTTTTTAACAGAGAAGCACCCCTTAGCAATCCCTAAGAGAGAAGACAGAAAGAAACCCTGAGCAATAAAATCCAACCATTTGCAGATTATTTGTTCACACCGCATAAAATGCTCCTCAAAAGTAATCAAAATTTTAAAATTTGTACCATTTATCCCACAATTCATAACAGTATTTATTTTTAAAGAGAACAACCTACATTAGCAAGGTACATAATTTTTTTGAACAAATGCAAGGTAAGCAGAAGATAAGCAGAGAGATTTAACAATTTAAGCATAAAATGACCTGAAAAGGCTCTTCCCCCACACTTAAGCTTAAGCAATGCCCTCATTGCGTAGATGAACTAAAATTAAGAAGGCATGTAATTAGTAAAGGAAAGAGTGTACTCCCCAGATTTCGTAGAGTGTGTAGAGCTCCCCCACACTTGAGTGTTGCTGTGGAATGTCATAAATTGAACCTGTAAAGAATATTCTACATAGCGAGAAGAACTCAAGTGAAGCCTGCATTTTATTATAACAAATAAAAGGGAAATATAGTACAAAAAAGAAAACAACATTAAATTAAAGGAAAGATAAAATATAGATAGTGGGATGCCTCCCAGCAAGCTGCCCGGGTTTAACGTCTCTAGCTAGACGTATTTGACCAAGCTTTAGTTTATCCCGGATCATAAATGAAGGTTGATAATGGTAGTACCGGGAACAGGAAATTGGCAATATGGAGGCTCGAACCACCTGGATCAAAACACAGAATTATGGCAACAATTATAGTAGGAAAAGACAAACTCCACAAACCCTGGTTTTGAAGGAGTTGTTTGTCGCCATTAATATTGTATTGTAATCCCGGTGATGGGTGTAGTGCTTCTTCAAATTGGAGAATGTAAACATTCTCCCTTTGGTGTTTAGCCGTATGGGTGCAAGATGGTAGTGGTGGTGCTTGCTCAGAGTCGAGGATGTAAATTTCCTCCTCTGGAACGAAACTGAAGGGGTGGAAGTGAGCTTCAACGGGTGGGTTGGGTGTTCATTATTTTCCTTTGTCGAAGGGCCCAAATTTTCCAATGGATGATCCTTAGTGTGAGTATCATCCTCTTCAAATTTGAGGATGAAGACATCCTTAACTGCGTTGAGTGGTTCAGGGAGAACTTCTGGGAAATTTGTATCTTCAAATTCTGACCCTGGATCAAATGGAAAGATGGCCTTCTCACTCAGCGAGCCGACTTCGAGTTTCCACCCTACTTCTTTGTTGCACAAGAGGGGAAGGCTGTGATCCTCCAGATGAAGATCAAAGTTGGATGGCTTTTCCTCTTCGAATTTGAGGATGTAATAATCCTCGTCTTCTTTGAGAGGCTCAAAGGAAGAGCCTTGGTTGAATTCAACTTCAGAGGGAGGTGGTTCCTCAAAGGTGATATTGGTATTTTGTTTGGATGTTCTGGCGGGAGCGAGCATTTCCTCCTCTTCATTCTCGAGGATGTAACAATCCTCATTGTCTGGGTATAGCACAGAAAAGGAGGGAAAATAACGGTAATTGACTTCAGAGGGAGGAGACTCCATGAAGTTGAGGTAGAAGTTGTCCTCTGATGGCTTGTCTTCAAGCTCAAGCAGAAGGTTTGATACCGTTTGCTCATTTTCGAACGGGGGTGGTGGTATTGAGTAACTCAAATCCTCAGGTAAATCGTCCACTACATGAACCAGTTTGCTCTCTGGTTGGTGTGATGTAAGGTCTAGTGGACCTTCCATCATTTCGTTTATCGCAACTAATTTGGCATAGAGCTTCATTTGGTTCATGTCGAGGTATTCTTCCTCGGCCTGCTGCTCCACTTCAAGGACCATTTCACTCGGGTTGTTGCTCCCTTTGAGCTAATGTGATGGGTTGGTCCACTATGTAAATTGCTTTTGCATACTCTTTTGGGTTTGGATTGGTCTGTGAGGGGAGTTGGCCAGGAGGTCTTTGTTGAGTTAAAAGTTGTTGTATTTGAGACTGCAAGGCTGTTTGGTCTTTGCGCAGGGCTGCGACCTCTTCTTGCGTATCTCTGGACTTACCCATCATAGTTAAACATCTCTTGCATTTGAGACATATCAGACTCAGGATTCGAAGGAGGTTGAGTCGGTCGACTCGATGAAGCTTCATTGCCATAAGGCTGTGTTGTTGCTATTGCCTGGCCTCCTTGGAAATTGGACTGAGGTCTGTAGTTTTGGGATGTTTGTAGGGTATGTGGGTTCTGGATATTTTCTGTGTTTGAGTAGCGAAGGTCGGATTGCATGTTACGTTGCCAAGGTTGTCTGTATCCTGAATTTTGGTGAGATAGTTTGCTTCCTCCGCTGCTTTTAATTTCTGTAATTGGGGGCATTGTTCATAATCATGAGGCCCGCCACATTGCGTACAAGAAATAGTTGCAGATGATTGGGAAATCATCGACTTAGCTTGCTGGGGGAAGGAATTCATAGCCATCTGTTCAACCACTTTCTGCAGAGTGCTCACTTTTGTAGCCTGCTGAGCATTGCTTTCCATGAGTTGCTCATGGCTTCTCATGAGCTGGTCGAACTTGTTATCACTCTCCCCAACATGATATAATCCTGGAGTACCGCTCCTTGATCCACCGGAGGCCCAGTCTCTGATTTCCTCACAGAGAGATTCCATGCTGTTCAGAAATTGTGCTCCCGGCTTTTTCAGAATGTCAGCCCCTAACGAGGATAACACCATTGTTCTGCACGGACCGATCAAGCCCTTGTAAAACAATTGTGATACTTGTTCCTTCGTCAGACCGTGGTGAGGACAAGTGAGTAGTAGACCTTTGAAACGGTCCCAAGTTTCACAAATATTCTCCGACCCTGGTTGCTTGAAATTATAAATTTCAGCAATCATCTCCAAAATTCGGCTCGGAGGTAGGAATTTGTCGTAGAACTTGGTGGCCATGTCGTCCCAGGTACCAATGGTACTCGGTGTTAGGCTATGATACCACTTGCTCGCGTTTCCCGTCAGGCTGTGTGGGAATAACGACAATCTTGCATATTGAAGTACTGTGTCGGTTGTAGTAAGGCTATTGGCATGTTGCAAGAATTTTGTAACATGTAACAGGGCTTCGTCCGGACAGGTGCCATCAAACATGCCCAACTCCTTCACACATCGAATCTGATGATATGGCTTCAGCTTCTGCCACTCATCGTATTCGGATGGGCTGAGGTGAGGAAGGATGATAGCAGGCTGTTGTCCTTGGTTAGACGGCCTGTTGATATTTCGAACCGTTGCTGGTGTAGCTGCCATGTTAGCTTCCAGGTCAGAATCTATCACTGTGGTGGTTATGTTTTGTTGAGTTCGTCTCTGCCTGAGATTGCGCAGAAAGGTTCTCTCGATTTCTGGGATGTAACCAACCGTGTGATTATTAATATTTTCTGGGTAGCTATGTGACCTGGTAAAAGGCATTCACCACTCAAAACAGAGAAAAGAACTTGTTATACGTTAGAATAATAAAAATGTTAGGAATTAGTAGACAGAAATTTAAAGTTAGTAGTTAGGACAGGAAAGAAGAAATGACAATGGAACGAAATGACAATGGAACGAAATGACTGGAAATTTTAAAGTTAGTAGTTAGAGACAATGGAAAGAAATGACAATGGAACGAAATGACAATGGAACGAAATGACAGAAATAAATAACAATATATTAACAAGTTAGTAGTCAGATGTCCAAGTCAGATCAGAAGTTAGATGTCCAATGTCCAAGTCAGATGTCCGAGGTTATATGTCCAAAATTGGATTAACAGTTTTTTTTTTAATTTTTTTTTATTAAATTAACAGATTATTATAATATAACAGGTGAATTAACCGGGGCTTAGGGACTAGATTAAATCAAGTCCCCGGCAACGGCGCCATTTTGCAGAAGTGGGAATTATCGTGAGTTATTAGCACAGGTGAAATTGAAAAGAAAGAAATTAATACTCAAAATATCCGGCGGGCTGCAAATTAAAACCCGGTCGCAGTAGTATAGAAGACAGAAGCGGCCGGGGTCAAACCGTGGGACTTATAGCGAGCTAAAATAGTTCCTAAGCTTGTCACAAAAAGGGGGAGTTAATTGACTTGTTTTAGAGAAAAATATTAAGCAGATTAGAAAACTGAGTGCAGATGAATTAAATGGAACTCCAGGTTCAAGTTTTATATAATCTGATTAATTATGCTATCTCTACCGGTTTAATATATTAGTTTGGCAAAATTCCTGTTATTATCCTAAGGACTAAGTCATAGACCCTTAAGAACTCGTTTACCAGAAAATGCTCGGTCTAATCAAGGTTCGAGCAATACTATGTAAACGGACGTTAAATTCGAGGAATTATAATTGCATCTGAAAATACTAACCTATTAAATCATAATAAGCTTTCTCCAGATTTACGGCTTAAATAACCTGTCTATTTATCACCTGGTCTGATCAAAATAGACTTAGGAAAGCATTATAATAAATTCATGTAATTTATTAAAATGGTGAGAGAAAACCTTTAAGCGTAACAAACTGTATTTATTTTAACCGGTAGAAATATTGATTACATAATTAAACAAACCATAATTAAAAACCTTGCCCGGAGCAAATCCTCCTTAGCCAGACATATTAACTGGTAATAAATCTGACAGAGGTTGGACGTAATAACAGCACGGAGACGTGATTAGGATGGAGAAATGGAGAGGTCGAAGAGTGAAACATGTACGTAGGTTAATATAAGTGAAGTGGGTGAATTAGAGAATTAATGGAGTGAAATGGTATACGGGAGTGATTTACTGGAAGAGAATGAGATGAGGTGAGTGTGAGTGATTTTCAGGTTTTCTCCGTGCACTCGTACAAGGCTGTAGGGAATGGGTATTTATAGAAGAAATGAAGAGGTAGTCTTCCGTAGATATTTGCAGTTGATTGCCTACTTGAGTGCTTGATTGATTGAAGCATTGATTGCTTCATTTATTGCAGGGGACAGAGGCAGAATGCGTGAGCGATTTAAGGTAGGCGGTGGTCGGAGTAGATAGATAAGGGGATAAGACGACTGCGCGAAGAAGAAAACTAGTCCGGTTGATTTTAGTCTTGACCGCCTCTTAATAGGCGGTTTCTTCATTGTGTGCTGTCCGCCTATTCTTGGGCGGTTGCCCTTGTTCTTGTCCGCCCCATTATGGGCGGTTGCAGCTAATGGTTCCGCCTCTTCTTGGGCGGTTGCAAGCTAATGGTTCCGCCAGTTATGGGGCGGTTGCAGCCCGTGAGAGGTCCGCCTCTTCTTGGGCGGTTGCAGCCCTTGACCGTGGCCTATTTTCCTTCAAACTTTGACCGGCTCTAGATTCTTCGTTTGGACTCTGTTTTCTGAGCCGTTTGCGTCTACGCGTTCGTCTCTTCGTCTACTTCACTCCCGGCTTGGTTTTCCTCATGTTAAAACAATAAATTTGTGAGATAAACAATAAAACATAAACTAGAGGAAAACTAACCGAAGTGGAGAAATGAGCAAGAAAAGTGCTAATATTATACATGAAATACACCTATAAAACATGCTCATTTGGACACTTATCTATCTCACGACCTCCGGGCAGGGTCATGCACAAGACCCACCACCGGGCTCAAATACAAATAGGGCTATACAGTTAGCTCCTCAAATACTCAAATGTCCGGTTCACTACCGGACTACTCAGATTCCCACAACTCCTCTCTCGGAGTCAATTCACAATCTCAAGGATTAGCCTAGAAGTATCTCTCTCGATAGCATCTAATGGATTAGGGAATTCCTCAATGTCTAGTATTCTAAGGTTTAAGGTTTCAACCAACTTATTGAATACTCTCATGTTCGGGACATTGCTCATGTTAGTCGGTTCCTCTCATTGGGGTTCGACTATATTTCTAAGGGGTTTGGTGATCCCTTACCATTCATTACTTTACTCAAGGTTCGTATTTTGAACAACTTTCCAATCCTCTAGTTAGAGGTTACTTATATACTTCCACTAATATTTATCGTGTGGGTTTAGTCATTTCGGTTCTCTAACCGTTATCGGGAGGTTACTACTCCCGTATACCTTCCCACGCTCGAATGTGTTCGTAGGTTTATGTTACCGTGTATGGTTTCGATAGTTGTAGTGTGTTCCACCTTTTATTAGTTCGCACTTGACTCTTTCTACGAGTCTCTACTCACACAAGACTCAACTATGAGTCGCACTACCACACACAATCACATTCAAGCAATTCATTCACATTCCACATTTCATGAATTATACAAACTTCAGTTTAATCAATAATCCAACCACAAGCAATATCATACAAACACAAGGGAGTACACACAATCCGATTCGTGCATTTATCTTGTTAGGTGATCACACAATCAAACAAGCACACAAATCGGGGTAACCAAGTTAGGATACAGAGCATGAGGAAATCATACCTTTCACCGGGGTTATCTTTACCAGGTGTTCCCTCGTTCCTCGGTTCACACTTGTTCCTCAAGTCTTACTCTTGAACCACTATTTACATGTCAAATGGTTCAATTAATATTAAGGTGCTACGGTACGTACATAAATGCTACTCCCGTACTTACCCCGTTATCCCGTTATCTCAGTTTACTTAAGTATTCCTATTTCCTTAACTTACTCATTCACTCCCAACACTTGTTTATACTTCTTAGGACCTTTACAAGTCACCACACAACTCCCAAACATCATCTAAAACCAATACCATTCAAACCCCCATCTTTTAAACCCTTAAAAACACATTCTATTGAATTCTGGGGGTGGTCCAGGACTTGGTCCCTACCTATAGTCCCGGACCAATGCATAACCAAACTCTCGGGTGGAATTCCTACACTGGTCCAGGACCTTGTCCCTTTCTCTAGTCCCGGACCAGCATGTACTTCACTCTGGCATGATTTTAATAGGTGGTCCGGGACCTTGTCCATCCCTCAAGTCCCGGACCAAGTACTGCAAGAACTCTCGGCCTAATATTA
Source organism: Limonium bicolor (assembly GCA_023374045.1). NCBI lineage: Eukaryota > Viridiplantae > Streptophyta > Magnoliopsida > Caryophyllales > Plumbaginaceae > Limonium > Limonium bicolor. Next base: position 3,430,381 of record CM041779.1, on the reverse strand, counting down.
AGGGGTGGTCCGGGACTTTGTCCAAGGACCAAGTCCCGGACCCTGCCAAAACCTGCAACATACATTATTTTTCAGCCCCTAATCAACCCATAAACCACCCTTAATCTTTCCCTAGTCTTTCCACAAGTTTTCTACACACTTTAACACCTCAAAACACTCCTCAAACCACCTCAAATCCTTGGTTAAATCCCTATTCCAATTCTTGTTCAAATCTAACAATTCAAGTTCTCACATTTTGCATTTTGCACTCTTTTGCAATTCTAACTCCTTCTTGCTAGTTTTTACATCTTACCAAGCCTACCAAATCACCTAATGACCATACCAATTCATTCCTAGGTATACACCATTCTAAACCCAAGTCCGACTCTCATTTCCTAAGTCTTGCACACTAATTCATTTTCTAGTTTTTCTAAAACCTTCTGTACTCCATTGCTACAGATTTTCACCTCTCCTCTACTAGTTCTCCAAATGCCATTTCAAGGCTACTACTACACTTCAAACAACACTACAAACACCTAGGTTCTCCAATACACTAAGTCATCTTTAAACACTTGTTTTTCTACCAAAATTTTGCCATAACCTCCCCATAAATTTAACATACTCCAAACCATCAAATCTCACCAATTTTATTCCTAATCTAGCCACACCCTTACAAGGGTCCTACCAGCACATAATATATCCTCAAAATTATCCAAACAACAATATAACTCAAATCTCAAATACCATGGCATAAGCCCTTAAATCAACACAAGTTCACAATTACCCTCAAGTTCAATCAACTACATTAATTCACTAGTTGGGTTCATTGTTTTAATTTAACCCTTCCCAACTCCTAAAGCAAATTAAAAAAAGTTTAAGGTAGATTTCTTACCTTAATTTACAAGTCTCTCCTTAATTTCCTCTTGCTCCTCATCTCTCAAAATCGGTCAAGAGGGAATGGAGTTTCCAAACTCCATCCCAAAATTCAAGAAACACAAAAATGCATTGAATTAATTTCTCTAAACCCTTGGAACTCTAAATCAATTTAAGGCTTAAAACACAAGGTTAGGGTTTACCTTTTTGGAGCCTTTTAAGAGGGGTTCTCACCCTTGAATCAAGAAGGGAATTACTCCCACCATTGGAGGGTTGAATGCAGCTCAAAAACAAGGAGAAACAAGGTATCAAAATGGTGAAAAATCGGCTACACCAAGAGATTGAGGGAAAGTGAATTTTTCTTGGAGATTTTTACCTTGTTTGAAAGAGGATGCTCCAAGCTACACTTTGATGCCATTTTCTCTTCAAATGGAGAAAACCCCATGGGAGATGAAACTCATCCTTTTGCAATTTTGAAAAGAGGGAATGATAGAGGAGGATGAGGGAGTTCAAATTATGTAATTATTTGTGATTGGAGGCTTGGAGAAGCTTAGGCATGGCATTGAAGTGAGGAAGCCATGGGAGGGGAGCTCAAATCGCTCAGACCAGAGGGGAGGAGAAAACGGTTGGAATAAGGAGAGAGATAGGAAAGAGAAAAGAAAAGAGAGAATAGGAGGAGAGAGAAGAGAGGTTACCCTTTTCTACTTTTCTTCTTCCTTACTTTTCTTTCTTTCTTCTATTTTATTGTGTGTGAGGGGAGGCTTTTTGACTAGCAAAACCGGCCCCCTTAATAATACCAGCTGGAGCGTTTTTTTGTCTTTTACTGAAAACGCTCGTTAATTTACCCGGTTTAGCACTATTCACTAACCGGGCCCGTTTTCCTGGAATTTTCTCGTTTTTTAATTTTAATGGCTATATACTCCCATTAATGTTATTTATAGTTACTTAATGAACTATAATTTTTACGGGTTCGTTTGACCACTCAAAGTCACGTTTTCGGGTTTTCTCGAAAAACGTGCGCTAAGCTTATTAGCGTTTTTAATTCATTTATGGATCCATTTTCTTGGAATTGTTCATAATATTATTTAGGCATTATTAAGCCTTTAAATTCATTTAGTACCCTATTTAAGGTTGTATTCTCTAGGGTCACTTAACGCTTGTTTTAGCGTTTTTCGCTCTTTAAGCGTTTTATTATTTCTTTTGGATTTATTCTTTTTACCAAAATTCATTAGGCACTAATAGACCCTCAATATCGTATTAGAGTAATTTAATCACCCTAATTAAGTCCGGGGTATTTCACAACCCGTCACTTTACACCTTAGTACCCAAAAGACCCCTTCCAGCCAACCACTATGTTAGCTCCTACTCCTATTTTACACCAAATCAAGGGGTATAAAAGACGATTACATCACTAGCATCTTAGCATGGGACTACTTCCATGTACTCATAAACAGTGGAAACTTCATAGGTGATGGACTGACTACTGCCATTCTCCGGGTGCCTAAAACTCTGTATCTTCTTGTTCCACTCCTCAAGCACTATCTCGGTGACCCCAAGCTGTATAAATCTACGATAGGTGACAAACATGAAAATATAGAAAGTATCGGTGGACCGTCCTCAGTGCAGAGAAGGTGACCATCCCAGTTACCCTGAACACACATAGTTCATATACACAGGAAAACACAAACAAAGAAAATCAGTAAAAACTGAGTAAACTACCACCCCCGTTAAAAAACTTATTTTCTCTTTAAACCTTGTTTTTCAACAAATATTAACAATATAGCAAATCAGAATAGATCACACACCATTTACCTGTACCAGAATTATCAAGAGATATTAATATCATAAACAAGATTTCCCAAATGAAGTCCACCACCACCACCCACCCACCCTTGTCCTTAAGTGTGCACACCCCCTATTGAAAACTTTGCCCAATAGGAGTAGATCATAGTGGCAGCTCTAATTCATTAGTAGGAGCTATTTTGTTGCCGGAACGTCGGCTTGGCCTAAAGGCTCACAGAGGACATAGCCTTAGAGATAACCATGATATCAACATCACACAATACTTTCCCACCACCACCACCACAAGAGGTTATCCTTAAAAACATTTACAAACCATGAGTAAGATATCATAAACCAGCTTAAGCAAGCAACACAAGTTAATCCACACATCAAGTTCAACACTTGTAAAATCACCTTAATATCGTCATAACAATACCATTCAAGCTTCAATAAACTATAGAATCAAACAATTTCCAAGAAACCACCTTAGAAAGCTTAAAATCTCATTTTTGACCAAAATCACTATTCACCAACTTAAATAACTTCCCAAAAGATTATCCGCCTAAAAATTTAACCATGATCCAATATCAACAACACAAGTATCGCCCCAAAATTTCAGCTCCAATATCAATTCGGAAACCCATTCAACCACTCAGAAAGGCTTAAAGCACATTTTCTCATTTTTAGCTTCTTTACCTGTCTAACCGACTTAAATTTCTACATTCGACTTGATTTTTCAACCATAACCATATATTCACTATTAAAGACACCCTCAAAATTTTAGCTCAAACCATGTCGGAAACCCATCAAACAATTCCTAAAGCTCAAAGCTCATTTTTCTCCATTTTCAAAGTTACTTAGAGTTTCCCTACTTCCCACCTTATTTCGACTTGATTTTCTAGGATAGTCACTAAATATTCATCCCTAGTTTACTGTAAAAAGTTAAGAAGAAAAAGGATAGGATTCGTAGGTAACCAAATAGAATGATTTAAGAAAGAAAATAATCTTTAAAGGTGAAAATGATGTGCATAGAGTTACCTGTCCTCTCCTAGCCATTTTGGAGCTTTCTACCTTGATTATAGGTTTCTTGACTCAAAACCTCCACCAACCAAGTCACCCACCTTGGAGTTTGGCTTCCACTCCTTAAACTTGCCTTTTTCCTTGATTTAGCTTAATTACTACCTTAAACTTGTGTTTCTAATGGAAGAGTATGTTGCCTAAGCTCCAATGGTGTTTTATAGCTTAGGAGAAGCAAGGTAGATGAAGAAGAATGGCCACCTGCTCACCTACCATGGCCGACCTCCACCCCCCCCCCCCACCTTTTATACTAATTTCATCACTTATCCTTTAACTTATAATCATTACTTCTAGAAATTGTCCATAGCAATTGATTTGTGCCAAGTGTCCAAAAAACCAATCCTCACCATTGGTATGTAACCGCCCTTGAATGGATAAGGGGGAGCAAGTTGGTTTTGTAATCATTGGAATAGTAAGGAGGTGTGATAGTAAGGAGGTGGTGAATGTAACCGAGATTATTTTTCTCTCCTTTCCTTGATATTTTCGGCCACCATCTTAGGCCATGTTTGGCTTGAGCTTTCGGGATTAGACTATATATGTAGGTATGTAATACAGTATGGGTTATACAAGTTTCATGAATTCTCGGGTTACTTCTGAGCCTTCGAAAGCTTCACCTCGTTTGCCCAGAACCACTAATACTGAAAAATGTAACTAAATTGTCTTATATTAAAGAAGAAAGATATGATTGTTTCTTCCCTCAAAACACTCTCAAAATTATCTAACACTCTTCCTAAGGTTGATAACCACTCTCAGTTCCTGAGGAATTTCAGGAATCCTGCGAAACTAAGGTTTACCGGGTGATACTCCGGAAACTAGAGTTTCTGATGTTCACCATGCACTTCCAACTAACTAGAACCTTCTCCATCCTTAGAAATTAGGGTTTCCTAAGGTTTACAGTTAAGTAAGGCCCTAATCACAGTTTAGAAATTTGGGGTATTACAGAAACACAGCAGAACAGTCATTGATAAAAATGAAAATTAAAAGAAAAGAACTAGAACTAGAACTCCCCTGGATTTTGTTGTTGCAATGTGTAGAGTGACCCCACCCCACACTTGAGCTTTGCTCAAGTGTTGCAGCCTGGTTGCAGTATCACCATGAATAATTCATCTGAAAAGAAAACACCAGAAGCAACCAAAACTACAAAACAAAGTTAAAAAGTAATAGACAACAAAACTAGAAAAATAACTACAAAAAGAAATTAAAACTAAAATTAAAAACTAACAAAATAAAATATAACACTGGGTTGCCTCCCAACCAGCTGTCATTCTTTAACGTCTTTGGCTAGACCATACCTGCCTAAGGTCAACCAAGATTGAAAATGAATGTCGATGTGGGTGTCAAAGGGTGGGCGGGGCGGGCATCATATATCTTCATAAAACGACCCCGATCAAATGGAAATAAAACCTCAACACTCCAAATATATCAGTGTAAACTCCACCGATCATGCATCAGATGGTTGTGTTGAGGTGGGTGATCTTTGATGTGAAGATCACATTTTGGCTGGTCCTCCTTCTCAAATTCAAGGATGTAAACATCCTTGTCATCCGATGGAAGCTCAGAGGAAGAACCTATAGGAAGATCAACTTCAACAGGAGTCAAGGGCTCCTTGAAGTCGATGAGATAACTCTGCTCTGATGGCTCATTAGCAGGTGCGGGAAGAAGGTTGACTGGTAGACTCTTTGGCTCAGGTATAGGTGGAGAAGGACTAGACTGAATAGCTTCATGAATTAGATTATTCTCTAACTCTGTAAATTCATCAAATTGCTCAACCTCTAGCTCTGGTCTCTCCATGATCTCCAACTCAAGTGTGTTAGCAACTTCAGGGATCGTTGGATCAAGCTGCGTACCACTCCACGCAGCTACTTCAACAGGTTGTTTGACCTCAGGAATCGGTTCACATCCAAGCTTTGGGGATATTTAAACTAGATGGCCTAAAATTCTAGCATTATTCTCTCGATGCTCCTTCATCTTCATCATAAAGGCCTTATGCCCAGCAGAACGTGACTCGAAAGAGGCATTAAAATTTGCAACTGCAGCTTCCAAACTAGATAGATTACCCTGACATTGTGAACTCTCATGATTCCCTCCACTTGTTTGGCAATAACCCACTGGTAGTAACTTTGTGCAGGATAATAGTGTTCAGGAGACGGTCGTGCTTCAGGAGGGCTAGACAATATAAAATTTCTTAAAGCATCCTCCAAACTAGTGGAAACAACTGGACAATAAGCACACTCGTGGTCTCCTCCACACCTTTTGCATACAACCCATTGGTTGTAATATCCAGACCAACCTCCGGGCGGATTGTAATATCCAGCCATCATATCAAAGTACCTCGAAAGAAAAAGAGAAATTAATTATATACATAAAGAAGAAAATAAAAATAAAACTATGTACATAAAAATAAAATAAACAAAAAGCAAAACACAAAAGAAAAGAAAATTAAACTGATAACAAAAAGAAAATTAAATAAAAACAAAATTGAACGAGAACAAAAATATAATCAAACTAGCAAAATCCTATCAATAAAAATAAAATAAACAGATCCAAAATAAAAAAAATAAGGAAAAACTAAAATAAAATAAAATTGAACTAAAAGAAAACAAACTCAAATAAAATTAATAAGAACAAAATTAAACAAAACAATAAATAAACTAATCTAATAAAATAAAAATCCTAGAAACAAATAACTATAAAAATCAAAACAATCAAATAAACCAAGTTAATTATCAAAAACAAAATAAAACAAAACAAAAATAAATAAAACTATAATAAAGACTAAACTAAATAACCGTGCCTCCCCGGCAACGGCGCCAAAAACTTGTACGGTATAAAACGTATTGCTGCAAGTGTACCGGTCTATCGTAGCAAGTTTTCCTATGTAGTATTCCCTAGGTTATCGAACCAAAGGAGGTTGTGTCTAGTTTGAGTCTTTAATCTAACTAACTAATAAACTGAAGGAAAAATAACAATAATAAATTGGGGGTTGGTTTGCAAAAATATAAATAAACTAAAAAAAACAATAAAAAAATGATCTTCTAAACAAAATTCTAAAAGGGTGAATCCTGGTTTACTACTCCTTCCTGGTTTCTCAATTCCCTTCCTAAGTGTTTTCTAAATTCTAGATTGCAACCTCATATCTAAATTATCTAAAACTGGTCTCCCGCAAGATACATCTTTACTAGCAATTCCCAAATCCTAACTCTCGATCGTTACGAATTTACAAATCAACTAGTAGCATTATCGATTCATCTGGTTTCTAGTCAGCTAATCCCTAGGAATTGTCATCTGTAGTTTCACTGGTAATATTCTCATGGTCTAATGAATGCCGCAGTTCTCACTTGTAAGCAATTCATACACAATAAACTCAAGCAATAATTAATCACAAGAGAATATCAATAAATAACTAGGAACAAAACTACAATATGTATCGAATTAGTATTTAACAACTCAGGAAGAAAAATAATAAACTAGTTGTCCATAGTAAAACCAGAATTCTAACAATTACTCAGACATCGGAGACAAAGAAATAATAATAATAATTAAGAGATTAGAAAACATCATCTAATTATGGAACAATGACAAATTCGGTCTCCGCCTTCTACTCCGGTCTGTTAAAACTGACTGATGTTTCCCCTCCGTTTGTTGTCTCTCCTCGTGGCTGCGCTAGGGTTTCGAATACTGGAAGAATTCAATTAAGTCTCAGAAAATTTTCATAAAAATACCAAATTAAAAAAAAATTACATGCGGTGGTCGTTTTCGCAAAAAATTACGCAGATGTGCCAACCCCATGCAAAGAAGCAGCCACAGGGTTGTGGCAGCTTGCCAGAAACCGCCACGAGACAATGGCTGCTTCTGCATTTTTTTGCTTGAAGCAGCCATGAGTTTGGGGCGGCTTCAGGCAATTTTGCCGAAAGAAGCCACGAATCAGGGCAGCTTCTTTGCATTTTTCGCCCCTTATCCGAAAATCTCGCCAACCAATCACAGCCATCGGTCTCCGGATCGCACGGATAACCTTATCCGCCCGCTTTGCATTGAAACCGCCACGCTCTTGTGGCTCCTTCCAGTAGAAAAAAAATCTATAAAAACCCACCCAATCTCACCCATTCTGCCCACAACTCTCACACAAAACACTCTTACCTTCATTCTCATTCTCTCCGAATTTGGAACAAGTAAGTTTCATTGTTTCATTTTTTTGTATTGTTTATTAGTGATTAATTATTATGTTTATTATAGTCCTTATTTTTTGTGTTTTAATTGTTTATTAAGTTGTAATTAATTCTTCTACCTTCCATTACTCCTTCTAACTTTTTTTTAAGTTTATAATTATTCCTCTCACAATATGTTATTGTTGTTATAATGTTAAGTAATTTTGTTTACATTTATAATGCCCACTAACCTCATTTAAATTCGTAATTAAATTTAGCATTTTTTATGAGTTACAAAATCACCAATTTTGGTGGTTTTATGCCTTAATTAATTATGTTATTGTTGTTATAATGTTATGCAATTTTTTTACATTTATAATGCCCACTAACCTCATTTAAATTCGTAATTAAATTTACCATTTTTTATGAGTTACAAAATCACCAATTTTGGTGGTTTTATGCCTTAATTAATTATGTTATTGTTGTTATAATGTTATGCAATTTTTTTACATTTTATAATGCCCACTAACCTCATTTAAATTCGTAATTAAATTTACCATTTTTTATGAGTTACAAAATCACCAATTTTGGTGGTTTTATGCCTTAATTAATTATGTTATTGTTGTTATAATGTTATGCAATTTTTTACATTTATAATGCCCACTAACCTCATTTAAATTCGTAATTAAATTTACCATTTTTTATGAGTTACAAAATCACCAATTTTGGTGGTTTTATGCCTTAATTAATTATGTTATTGTTGTTATAATGTTATGCAATTTTTTTTACACTTATAATGCCCACTAACCTCATTTAAATTTGTAATTAAATTTACCATTTTTTATGAGTTACAAAATCACCAATTTTGGTGGTTTTATGCCTTAATTAATTATGTTATTGTTGTTATAATGTTATGCAATTTTTTTACATTTATAATGCCCACTAACCTCATTTAAATTCGTAATTAAATTGACCATTTTTTTATGAGTTACAAAATCACCAATTTTGGTGGTTTTATGCCTTTATTAATTATATTATTGTTGTTACAATGTTAACCAAATTTTTTTTCACAATTCAGGTCTTTGATTGTGCCCTAATCCGTACCCGCTAGTGAAGGTTTGTTACTCTTACTTATTTCAAAAATAATGAGATGTGAATGGTTAATATAATTACAACTCAGGTCTTTGAATTCCTAAAACATATATATTACAATTTACCACTTGTTATCTCTATTAATTTTCGATGTCCTATTGTTTATGTAGATGGCCCAGCAATTCCAGCGTCAACCAGCCGAGGTGGGACCCGAGGACAATGAACTATTCACGTACCAGTCCACTCATATATCAGCAGCTCTTTTTTCAGATGATCTGGTACAGTGATAAGACGTTAATCTTTATTACATTGTGTTCATTATGTATTTTTGATCGTAACATTTAATTTTGTGCCCATGCTATGTAGGCAATGCGTAACCCAAAATACATCAACAGAAAGTTGCGCTCTCGCAACCTGGAGGTTGAGCTTCCGCACCATGCCCTTCGCGAGTACATCAGCGAGGCTGGTTTTATGGGACCTGCATTTTATAGAATCAAGGGTGACCAAGCGATCGTCAGCGCACTCGTTGAAAGGTGGAGGCCTGAGACCCCACACCTTCATGTTGCCTTTTGGTGAGGCAACGATTACTCTGGAGGATGTGCATCATATACTTGGGCTGAAGGTGGAAGGAGATGTCGTTGTGGTTCGTATGAATCAGGATGTGGCAGAGTTGTGTGAAGAACTGTTGGGTCGAAGACCGGGACCCGATTCAATTAGAGGTTACAAAGTGTCATTGGTTTGGTTGCAGGACACGTTTGCGATCAGCAATGAGGAGGAAAGTGCATTTAATCAACAACCAGATCTCATCCACCAACGTCATGCAAGAGCATGGATCATGCGGATGATAGGTGGAATGTTACTACCAAGTTATGATAGTCGTACCATTGACTGTGGCTATTTAGAATTACTGAGAGATTTTTCTGAGTGTGTGGGGTTCAGCAGTTTTAGCGCACACCTACCGTGGCTTGTGCAATGCCACCCAGTTTGATTCAACGGCTATTACTGCAGCAACGAAGTTGATTACAATGTGGGCGTATGCCAGACTCCCTGCATTTTTTAGAGTTCCAAGACAGTTTGTTGGAACAAATGCCATCATCGGTTACTCGTAAGTGTGAAGAATAATATATCAAATTTTATTTAATAATTGCAATGCACCTTTTATCATTATGTTCGAATAAGCTCTTTATTTGTTCACTTGTAGTTGGGATAATCCAAGTGTGAAGAAAAGTAAGTTACCGGACGCTCGTGTCATCCTTGATTCTATCCCGGTTCCACCCACTGCAGATCACATAAGTACTATTGTATTACCCAAAAAACATACAAATTATTATTTCCTGTTAACCATGCACATTGAATATGTAATATGATTTAATTTTTCAGTGGGTCTGGCAACCATACGGTGATGCCCCACTTGACACAGCTGTTGTAGTTGTGCCATTAATACTTAACAACATAGTTGAGGGGCATCAACCGGATCGCGTTATGAGACAGTTTGGACGTGATCAGCCCATACCTGCATTGTCATTGGATTGTGATAAGTTACACAATCAAAAACGAACCGGCCGAGTGGAGGTGGACTGGGGCAATGTCAACGCAATATACATCGAGCTAGGGAATGACCGAATTTACAGGCAGATAAGGCTCGAAGATTACCCCACTACTAGAAAAAACGGATTTACCTACGGAAACGTTCTGTGGGTAAATACCTCGTGGGTAAGCTAATTACCTACCAATAAAATTTCCCGTGGGTAATTACCTACGAACTACCTACGGCTTTCCTTGACGGTAAATACCTACGGAATAGTCCGTAGGTAAATACCTACAGAATACCTACGAAATACCATCGAATATCATGCTCATATTCCACGTGGATACCCACAGAATACCTATGGAAACAAATACCCACAGAATATTCCGTAGGTAAATACACAAAATATTCCGTAGGTAAATACCCACGGAATACCTATGGATATCAATTTCGCATGCCACATGAATGCCCACGGTATACCTATGGATACTAATACCCACGGAACATTCTGTGGGCATTACCCACAGATTACCCACGGCCAAGTGCTTTGCTACTTTGTAGTTTACCCACGGAATTCCTACGGACCAGTTTACCATCGGGTTTTCCCGTGGGTATTCCGTAGGTAAAAGTAATGGTGGCCACGGGTCCGGTTCCACCGGCTCCGGTTCCGGTTCCACCGGTTCCGGTTCTGGAAAATGTGTATTCATATTCGGAACCGGTTTGGGCGGTTCCGGTTCCGGTTCCGGGTCCGGTTCTGAAATCTGGATTCGCTTCGGATTCGGTCAAAAAACCAGTTCCGGCCGGTTCCGGTTCCGGTTCTGATCGGTTCCGACCGGTTCCGGAGGGGTTCCGGAAAGATTCGATCAGCTCCAGTTGCTTTGTTTTAGCTCCGATTTGAGATCCGTTTGAGCGCACACGTTGCTCTTTTCATCCACTTTACTCCTAGATAGGTTATTCTTCAAGTTTATAATCTTAAATGTGTAAGAAACAAAGACTTAGGAATTTTTATTGAATTTACAAAAAATAAGGAACAAAGAGAATTTTATTATATGATTCAATGCCTCATTAAAACCTTATTAGGTAAAAACCCATTGGGAAAACCCTAATAAGGAAAAAGAGTACAGCTATTTTCTTTAGAGGAGCGCGCGCCCGAGACCCAAAACGATGTCGTTTTGGCCCGATTCCAACGGTAACTTCAACCGGTTCTTGGCGGTTCCGGTTCCACCGGTTCCGGTTCCCGGTTCCGAATCCGACGACGGTTCCAGGCGGTTCTGGTTCCGGGCCCGGTTCGGGCCCGAATCTCAAAACATGTATTCGTATTCGGAACCGGCTGAGGCGGTTCGGTTCCGGTTCCGGTTCCCACCGGTTCCGGCCGGTTCCGGTTCCAATCGGTTCCGGGTAGAACCGGACCCGATGGCCACCATTAGGTAAAAGTGTGGAATTTTTTTTTAAATATAATACATTGCTTACAACCGAAATATATCCAGAACAGAATCACAGTTTTTATTTCACAAGCCTTTTCACAAGTTCCCCTCTAACAAAAATCAATACAATGATACCCATGAAGTTTGCAATCACTTCAGTAAACTGTTGGAGAAATATGTGACTACTTCTTCAACCTAGGCAGTGTACCTATCGTTTTGCGGAATAGTGGATATGTGGGTGTCGAACTCTTGGGGACCTCGCTGTGGATAATTGATAGTGTAGTAAATTGACTGAGATTTCTATTAAACAGATTTTATCTTTTTGGGGGAAATGAATATCAGCTAACTCATAAGACAATAATAAAACAATTAATTAAAACAGAAAATAAATAGAAATTATAAATCTTTTTGTGTTTTTAAGAAGCATCCCGGGTTACTCTGCTTACCTATTTTATTTAATCATATTAATATAACTTTCCCACTTTAGCAATAAACTCAGGAATCTTAATTAGTTTATTGACTGTTTCCTGTCTAATAAACCCTAATTAATTTAAACAACAAGTGCAAATCTTGCTCAAGTCATAAATAAATTAATCGCATTATTAATAATCCCTATTGGAGATAGATTAACCTATACGGCGAGAAACATCGCTTCTAGTCGTTAACCCATTTGACTTCTTATGTCTAGAACCTTGTCTCAGCATCGCATTTTAACAAAGAACTACAAATATCACTTTAATAATTGTACAAGAGAATTAAAGCGCATTAAGGACAAGAATCAAAATACTGCTTAGATAAATTATACTGGAAAGCCTACATAACACAATTATATAAAATAAGCTCGCTTCCTAACCCGGGAAGCTAGATTTATTAATCACACATAATTATACAGTAAAACATAAGAAATAAGATAGACCGAACCAACAAAGAAGAACGAACAAATAATCGATTCCTTCGTTGGTTCTCTGGAAACTAACAGCATAAGGCTGATGAAGAAATAAAATAAAATGGAGAAGTGGGGGATAAGAAGATGGAATGGATCGTAGGTGTGAGCGATGGGTTGTGGAAGAGATTCGATGATTTCATTTGATGCAGAGGTACTGGGTTTATATAGAAGGAAGGAGGAGGAAGAAGACAGAGGGAACAAGGGAACACCGCGTGAGGAAATTAAGGAGAGGATTGGGGCGGCTGAACGCGTGAGATAACTGTCGGTAGGCGCCTGATATTGCTCATCTGGGTAGATGGATAAGTTGCAGGCGCCGCGAAGAAGATAAACAGCACCGCGTGAGCATTTTTAGAGGTGTTGCCCCTGTCCGCCTAAATTCACGCGGACGCCTCTGATGTCCGCGCCTCTGTCCGCCTAAATTCACGCGGACGCCTCTGATGTCCGCGCCTCTGTCCGCCTAAACTCACGCGGATGCCTCTGATGTCCGCGCCTCTGTCCGCCTAAATTCATGCGGACACAATTCACGTCTGCGCCTATGTCTTCTGTCCGCCCTTCTGTCCGCCTAAGTTCATGCGGACGTCTCTATGGTGTCCTCGCCTGTGTCCTCGCTTGTGTCCTCGCTTGTGTCCGCGTTGTTTTGGGCAGACACTCATGCGGACACAAATAGCCTTCCGCGATCTCACACCTGTCCTCGCTTGTGTCTGTGTTGTTCTATGCGGACACTCATGCGGACACCATGCGGACACAAACTTTGACCGGCTCTAGATTCTTCGTTTGGACTCCGTTTTACTCGCCGTTTGTTGCGTTGGAAAGCTTGTGAAATAAACTATTTGATTCCAACACTTTTTCCTGTATTTGATACATAAAATCTATCAGTCCATATCAAGACATAAATCTTAGGAAAAACATACGATAAGTGAGAAATATTATCCTGAAAGTGAGCAAGTATAAGGTAAATTAAACCCTTAAATGTCTATGTATTTCTCACTTATCAAACTCCCCCACACTTATCTTTTGCTTGTCCTCAAGCAAATCTTTCTAACATAATGTTTAAACAAGTTAAAAAGACAATAATCAAGTAAGGAGAGCACAGAAGAGGTAATTGCCAATCTTTTCAGATTTTTAAAAGGGTACTAATAACATTAAATTTATTAGATATATTTCTCTATTTCTGAGAATAACTCTGAAGTCCTACAAAAGAAAGAGAAGTAATACCATGAGAATTCTGCTTTTAACCCTGAGCCAATCCACCATTTTTCTTTCACATTTCCTTGAACGACAAGGGGCATGAAGTAAAATCTTATTCCATTATACCTTTCAATGCCACATACTCATGATCCATAATGACGATTTTTTTTTCATTTTGGTACAGAATGCACAGATACTTCAATTTTAAGTTCATTTTTCTTTCACCTCAGACTTTTCTCTCCACCCTTGTAGCGGTTTTGGGTCTACTATCCCAGATACCGAGTACCTTAGGTAGCCGGGTGACTAAGCACCCCTAAGAACTTAATAGCCGAGTGGACGAGGCCTGTTTAGGATTAGAATATGCCTGTCTGGATCAGAGGAGTACCTTGCCTTGTTCTTTTTCCACCATTTCATTCCAATTCAAATCCAGGCTCAAAGTCAAAACAAAATTCAAATGATAATTTCCTCAGAATTTTTTTGCATAAGGAGCAGAGTGGTTAAAAATTTTATATTATTTTTTTTGTGTGTACCCTTTAAACCTGTTAATACCAGCATTACTCCCACTATGGCTCCTTCTTTGATTATTAATCACTTAACAAATTTAAACACAGTGTCGAAAAAGAGACCAACTTAAGAGCAAGCTTTTGATTATTATCTCTCCCCCGCACTTGAACCAAAGCAATGCCCTCATTGCATAGAAAATATTTAAATAACAGGGCATGCAAACTACCTGGGTAATGATCAAAAAGCATGGTAATAAGAGATATTTAAATTTAAAGAGCAAAGTATGGATAGTGTACTCCCTAGAGTTTGGCAGAGTATGTAGTGTAGCTCCCCCACACTTGAGTTCAGCTGTCGGAATGTGTAAGATGTTCCTGTAATAATTATTCTAAACAACCAGAAGAACTCAAGTTAATTCTCCTCGTTCTCTCTCCTCTCTTTTTTTTATTTATAAAAAAAACATAAATAGGAATATTATGGAAAACAAAACATAAAACAAAAATAGTAGGGAAATAATATTTCACCACTGGGTTGCCTCCCAGTAAGCTGCCCGTATTTATAGTCTTTGGCTAGACTCCCGCTTCGTTATCCTGGATCAAAAATAAAAGTAGACAACAGCTTCGCCAGGAAAACGAAGTTAGCAGTAATTAAGAGCAAACCACCTGGATCAAAACAGAACGTTAACTCGGCAAATAAAATAGGAAAATGTATACTCCACAAAACCTGGTGTTTGAGGAGGTACTGCCGGTAACGTAGTTCTAACAGGAGACCAGGTGGTGATGACTTTTCTTCCTCTAATTGGAGGATGTAAACATCCTCCTCTTGTTGTTGAGGCTTATGGAGGCAGGGTGAGAGTTTATGAGAGACTGGTGGTAGCGCTTTCTCCTCAGATTTGAGAATATATATATCCTCTTCCGGTTGATGAGGCTCACACAAAATATCTTCAAATTTTAATTGCTCCTCTTGTGCTGGGGATGGAGGTGGAGGAGAATTGCAACTTTCAGACATTTGCTCCAACTCGGCGTCGGAGAAAAATGTTATGAAAAGTTTCTTTATCTCCTCATCAGAACTTGTAGCTTCAATAATATCTGGCTCGAATCGATCTTCACTCCTTGGAGTCACCACTGGAATCTCTTCTAGCGGTTTGGTTTGACTCGGGAGAAATTCGTCTAGCGCTTGTGTAGATTGTTGTTCATTCTGATTGAAGTAGCAGTATCCCAACTGAGCTTCTTGGTACTGTGTATTAGCCTGGTCGACTTCCCACCAATACGGCTCTCGATTTGACTGTTGAGGTGGTTGATAATCCTTGATCAACCTTTGATAGGAGGACATCTCCTCTTGCATGTGAGTCCATTCCAAATTGATCAACAATCTCTTCACCTCATCGTCTCCGCTCTCCATAATCAGTAACTATCCTACAAAAAATAAAAAATAAAAATACCAAGTAGAATAGAACTAAAAATAGAAAATAAACATAAAAGCAGAAATTAACTAAATAGAAAAACTAAATACAAAATAAAAAAGAGATAAAAGAAAATAGCTAAAATAAAAGGTAAGTAAAATTAAAATTAAATAAAGTGAGAACAAAATAAAATAAAACAGATATAAACAAAATTAAACAGATACCTCAATCAAATTAAAAATTATCAATTAACCTTACCGGAGGTCCCCGGCAACGGCGCCAAAAACTTGTTGGAGAAATATGTGACTACTTCTTCAACCTAGGCAGTGTACCTATCGTTTTGCGGAATAGTGGATATGTGGGTTGTCGTACTCTTGGGGACCTCGCTGTGGATAACTGATAGTGTAGTAAATTGACTGAGATTTCTATTAAACAGATTTTATCTTTTTGAGGGAAATGAATATCAGCTAACTCATAAGACAATAATAAAACAATTAATTAAAACAGAAAATAAATAGAAATTATAAATCTTTTTGTGTTTTTAAGAAGCATCCCGGGTTACTCTGCTTACCTATTTTATTTAATCATATTAATATAACTTTCCCACTTTAGCAATAAACTCAGGAATCTTAATTAGTTTATTGACCGTTTCCTGTCTAAT
The DNA here is from genome assembly GCA_023374045.1 of Limonium bicolor. NCBI lineage: Eukaryota > Viridiplantae > Streptophyta > Magnoliopsida > Caryophyllales > Plumbaginaceae > Limonium > Limonium bicolor. The sequence continues at coordinate 3,413,783 of CM041779.1, read as the reverse complement.
AAACCCTAATTAATTTAAACAACAAGCGCAAATCTTGCTCAAGTCATAAATAAATTAATCGCATTATTAATAATCCCTATTGGAGATAGATTAACCTATACGGCGAGAAACATCGCTTCTAGTCGTTAACCCATTTGACTTCTTATGTCTAGAACCTTGTCTCAGCATCGCATTTTAACAAAGAACTACAAATATCACTTTAATAATTGTACAAGAGAATTAAAGCGCATTAAGGACAAGAATCAAAATACTGCTTAGATAAATTATACTGGAAAGCCTACATAACACAATTATATAAAATAAGCTCGCTTCCTAACCCGGGAAGCTAGATTTATTAATCACACATAATTATACAGTAAAACATAAGAAATAAGATAGACCGAACCAACAAAGAAGAACGAACAGATAATCGATTCCTTCGTTGGTTCTCTGGAAACTAACAGCATAAGGCTGATGAAGAAATAAAATAAAATGGAGAAGTGGGGGATAAGAAGATGGAATGGATCGTAGGTGTGAGCGATGGGTTGTGGAAGAGATTCGATGATTTCATTTGATGCAGAGGTACTGGGTTTATATAGAAGGAAGGAGGAGGAAGAAGACAGAGGGAACAAGGGAACACCGCGTGAGGAAATTAAGGAGAGGATTGGGGCGGCTGAACGCGTGAGATAACTGTCGGTAGGCGCCTGATATTGCTCATCTGGGTAGATGGATAAGTTGCAGGCGCCGCGAAGAAGATAAACAGCACCGCGTGAGCATTTTTAGAGGTGTCCGCCTCCCTGTCCGCCTAAATTCACGCGGACGCCTCTGATGTCCGCGCCTCTGTCCGCCTAAATTCACGCGGACGCCTCTGATGTCCGCGCCTCTGTCCACCTAAACTCACGCGGACGCCTCTGATGTCCGCGCCTCTGTCCGCCTAAATTCATGCGGACACAATTCACGTCTGCGCCTATGTCTTCTGTCCGCCCTTCTGTCCGCCTAAGTTCATGCGGACGTCTCTATGGTGTCCTCGCCTGTGTCCTCGCTTGTGTCCGCGTTGTTTTGGGTGGACACTCATGCGGACACAAATAGGCTTCCGCGATCTCACACCTGTCCTCGCTTGTGTCCGCGTTGTTCTATGCGGACACTCATGCGGACACCATGCGGACACAAACTTTGACCGGCTCTAGATTCTTCGTTTAGACTCTGTTTTACTCGCCGTTTGTTGCGTTGGAAAGCTTGTGAAATAAACTATTTGATTCCAACACTTTTTCCTGTATTTGATACATAAAATCTATCAGTCCATATCAAGACATAAATCTTAGGAAAAACATATGATAAGTGAGAAATATTATCCTGAAAGTGAGCAAGTATAAGGTAAATTAAACCCTTAAATGTCTATGTATTTCTCACTTATCATAAACCCAAGACAATATACATAATCCATGATACACAAATTCTACTCAAACTAAACAACTACAATGTTTAGTACCCAATTTATCTTTGATTGCCCTGGCTCATCTTAGTCTCCAATCTCCTCCAATGTGTTTTTGCCTTTGATGGTAGCTCTTTCTTTTTCTGCAGGATTAAAAAGTTTTACTATAAGCTAAAATATTGATAAGCTATACAAGCCAACATCACTAAACTATGCGCAAGCAATGACAGAAGTACAAGTTCATATCCCCTAGCAATCAACTCACTGAGAAGTGTTTCATGCAACATAGGCAGCCAATTATGACTTTTATCAACTCATTGGAAATGAGCTACCATTCCTAGATACAAGCGAGACCAATGCCATATTCCTAAGATTGATCACTGCACTAGAAAGATGGTACAGAAATAACAAAATATCACGTACACTAGAAAGAATTCAGTAGTAGAACATCTAAAATTTTTGAGACCTAATAAGTAATAAGCATGCCATGAAGTGGGATATGTTCCAAAAGAAATTTATCCTGCCCTTAGAAGCCTTGATAACATACACACACAATAATCAAATTCAATGGCAACAAACACATTCAGAGGATTCAACAATTTCATCTACATAGGAGCAAGGAGATTTTGATTCATATATACACAGTTCAAAACTCCACAGTTACAATTTTCCCATTAACATCAATCCTAGCATAACGCCACCATTGCTGCCCAAAACAGGCAGCAAAGCAAACAGTAAACCGACAGCACAATCCTAAAACCATTCAAAGAAACATTACACAGAGAACCAAACAGATGTATACGTAAACCAGAAACATAAGTTGATTAGGTCTTATCTGAAAGATGAGTGTCCCTATGGCAACTTGACCATGGAGAGCATTGTTGTAGTTCCTTTCCATCAGATATTTGACGACCTTAAACAAGATGAGCAAACCAAACATTGAGAAAGCTTGATGCAACAACCTTTTCAAATTTAGATAAAATCTTGGAAAACCATTTCTTGTTCATAGCAATGACAGTAATGTTTTTTTTTTAATTATTATGATTCTAATTCTAAATCTGTCTATTTTCTGATCATTAAAACTGACCATAGCAAAGGAATTCTCAGTACCAAAGACCAAAAACATACCACTGTTGTTGATGACATTGACAAGAAGGAGCCAACAAAAACACCCTCAGACAACTTTGCTCCACATATCTGCACCCATCGGACAAACTTAAGCATACATTTTAGGCTTAAAAATGGAAGACAAGTACTTAATAAATATTACGGTCGGGAGATGAATATACCATTGCAGTTATGCCACACAAGAACATAAACATGATGATCTGTAGCAGCCCTCCAAGCACAGCAATAGGACCTACAACCCTTATCTAAATCAATGAAAGTTTTTCAGACGTTATTCCCATCCTTAACAGAGATGTACCAGAGACCCACATCAACAACGTTCCAAAGAGATATGCTACCTTCGCCATGGAGAACTCCAAACCAAGAGCAAAAAGAAGAAAGACAACACCAAACTGTGCAACAGTCTCGATCTGTGGGAGGTGTGTGTGTCTTCAGATGGTGCATTTTCATGGCAAGTAGAAGTCCGAAGGAGCACATGCTACAATTACATATATCATATAATTCAGATAACAACTGGTAATCTGTCTTAACTGAATGCTAATAATTAATGTTAATAACCAAAAACTTTCTTCCCACAAAATT
>CM041779.1:3314212-3410162 GCA_023374045.1 Limonium bicolor | reverse complement strand
ACTTCTTATCAAAGATTCGTCGCATCGATTGGGCCACATCTTTAATAGGTTCCATGGTGCTTGAAAGACAAAAATAAGATTGACTAAATTAGTGATGAAAAATAATAACATTGCATAAATCAAAATTAAGAAAACATTTAATTAGTTAGACATATGTAGTCCCGGGGATGATAGTAATCAAGATCCGCGGGTCGATGCTTGAACTTCCGGCTGCGGTCTCAGAGGCACAACCAGTTTGTGGTGTCACTATTGTCTGGGATGTACCCTCACCATCTACAGTAGCTCCCACATTGACATTGTCGTCACCCGTTTCCTGGGACTCGGATGTCGACTCTGGATCCTGAGACCTAATGGGAGTATCACGCTGGGAGGAAGTTGTTTGTCTTCCTCTAGTAACCTCGATGAAGTGAGGTGTACCCATAGGTGCATGGGGAGCTCTAGATGCAGTGTGGCTACTAGGCTGCTGAGACCTAATGGGAGTATCACGCTGGGAGGAAGTTGTTTGTCTTCCTCCAGTAACCTCGATGGAGTGAGGTGTACCCATAGGTGCACGGGGAGCTCTAGATGCAGTGTGGCTACTGGGCTGCTGACCACTCCCCTCAGCAGAGGTCCCCGTAGTACCCGGCTGCTCATGACCCTTACCCTTTGCCTTTCCCTTTCCCTTTCCCTTGCTCTTCTTAGATAAAAGGTTGTTGACCATCCCACCACCTGCCATATCTAAATCATGCCCCTATAAATAGGTGTATTTTTAAATGCAAGTCACCCACAGAAGGGAGCAAGGGGTGGACAATAAACTGCTTAATCAACATCGTCTTAACTCTTTCTCATCCCACTTTAGATGCATTTTCGAGGCAGGGTTGACATTTTTTTAAAAAATAACAATGCTGATTAGTAGTGTTTTTTGTCCAATCTGGCATTATTAATGTGATTAAGCTGATAGGTCAACACGTAGTTAATTTCCTAATAACAAATTTATAGTTTAGGGGCTCGTAGTCAAATATACCTTAAACTCGAGGTGGTTAACAGTAATTATAATAAACACAAGGGGGTTAACTGTAATATCCTAAATCCTGGGGTTCTGAACTCTTTTTTTTTTAAACCCAATTTTTGACGAGAAATTGAACACGCACTACATAGTACATATAGTACATACAGCCTTTCGACCGCAAATTTCAAACAACACCTGACACCTTAAGCTTGATGTCGCCTTGTTATCTGCCGTCGGTAGGGCGAGGATGTAATTGAACTAGGCGTGGATATGTAATCGAAGTGAACTGTCCGGTGAAGACGAACGGTGACGGTAGTGCGAGAGAGATGCCCGTAGCAAAACCTGTATCATCTGAAGCGAGGGTTATCGCTCATGTCGACATGGACTGTTTCTACGTCCAAGGTTTGACATTTATCCACGTCGATTACTCATTACACTGATCATTTCCAGGGTGGTTTTATAGTCGCGATAAGTATTATACGAGTTTCAGTCCGTCGTTCGATTTTTTTGGGAAATGATTTTCTTTTGCCGCGCAAAAATTGTGTATATTTTTATATTGTTTGGTCAAAATTGGTTGTTTTCACTCTTTTATGTAACCTTTGAAAGATGAGAACTCATATACGTTAAGCACAGGCAAGACATGATAAACGTGTAGTGCTTCCCTAACAGGTGGGAAAAATTAGTATTCCCCAACTGATTGGTCACTTTGCCGGAGTAAGAGATATGATGATGGAACTTGCACCAGTGTGCTGTATTTGAAGCAGACCGCTGCTGCACTGGTGCAATGTGACTGGTATTTTGGTATCTCAGTTTGCGATAATTTTCTCTTCACTAGGATTCTGTTTGATGATGCCAATGATATTCTCTAAGTAAAAGTTATAGCCTCTTGTGGCCGATCTGCTGATTCCAAAGGTATGGACCAATTCTGGTTTCAGACTCTTCTTCGATTGTCACTGAGATCACTGCCATTCTGGATCCAGCATAGGATGACAATGAAATAAATCATTAATAGTCCCTGCCAAGGAAGTGGAAGGAAACGAACTATTCAGACTTCATACTTATATAGTGTCTATGACCTTGACGTTTACTCTAATACGAGAAAATATGTCAGTGCTTTGTACAGTTTAGATTTTTTAATAAGCACATATGGTATGGTTTAGGATGTTTTATCATCTATATGAGGTATATTAATAGGGCCATGATTTAAGCGTGGGCGACATATTCACTGCAATCCCTTATAGCAGCTTTTGTTTATGCTTACAGCCTTACGCTCTCTGTCTCTCTGTCAATCAACAATAGATATTGTAAGACCCTCTTTGAACATCTTGTCTTTTTGCACCTGATGATTCAAAACCAAAATATCCTATCTTTGGTCTATAGTTGAGCAAAGGAAGAACCCAGAATTAAGAGGACGACCTGCTGCAGTCGTCCAATACAACTCCTGGAAAGGTGGTGGCTTAATTGCTGTCGGTTATGAGGCCCGAAAGTATGGAGTGAAACGGTACTGAAATCATTTCCTAATTGTATTGCATCTCAACTGTTGTAACATTAGTATAGCTTCTAAGAAATATTGCATTTAATGTTCCAGCTCAATGCGAGGTGATGAAGCAAAGAGCATTTGCCCAGAAATTCAGTTGGTTCAGGTGCCAGTGGCACGGGAAAAGGCTGATTTGAACATTTATCGTGCTGCAGGCTCAGAGGTATATGTGTAAACTCAGACTACCTTCTCCGAAGTTGGAGGGTTCTTTGAGAGTTTCCTTATGAATATTTCTATTGCAGGTGGTTTCAATTCTTGCAAGGAAGGGTCGGTGTGAGAGAGCATCAATTGATGAGGTGTATCTTGATCTCACTGCTGAGGCTGAAACAATGTTATCACAAAGTCCTCCTGAGCGTTTGGAGACCATAGATGACGAGGCTCTCAAATCACATATTATTGGCTTAAGCAAGGTCAGATGAGACGTTTCATGCCTAGGTTTTGTTTGACAAGCTGATCATTTGTTTTTGTTATTTAACTAAAATCGGGTGTTGGATCAAAATGTTTCAAGTATAATCCTTAATTTTTACTTGGGTTCTTGAGCTTCGAAAGTTTATTCGTTGAGTAAGCTTGCTCTAGAAATTTGTGAAGGGTGGTGAGAAAATATGAATAAGCATTTTAAGTTACATCATACAGTTTGATGGTTGCAATGTCGGTGGGGATTATAATAGAGGATTATGGACTTGGGAACAACTTTCCCAAATATTTTGCTTGTACTACATCAAGGTTCTTGAAATATTAAAGACTATGGTGAAAGAGGCAGGATTTGTAAATCCATACTTTGAAGGAGGCTAATTCCAAAGGTTTGCTAACCTAACTCAAAAATCTGATAAAACAGCATTATTTTTGCAAAATATGATATAGCAATGCTCCATTGCCTCTGTTTTAATATAAAATAAAGAATTGGATAAAAAAAAGGAACTAGTAATATTTTGTATGGAAGCTCCTTCAAAGTATGCTATCAATTAGGTTGGTATTCTTAAATAAAAATTATTTCGTGCCATCTCTGGTTTAAATGAGGTACAATTATGCATGGTCTCGTACTGCAACACTTCCTCAGCCTTCCTTTACTTAACCTTTTTGTTTATAACGTAGCTAACATGTTTCTATTGGCTGTGCTGATTTAGATATTCTTCTTAAACCTTCACAACCTGCTCAGTAGTGTTTTATTCAATAGGTTGAACAAGTCAACCTTTCTACAGTCCATGAAGTATCCTTTCTAATCTCCCATTTTTTTCATAAAAAAATAGAAAGACCATAAATGATATAGATTGATCTCAGTAAGAACAACGGAATAATGATCTCTGTCTAAAAATTCTTAAACTCCTTATTAGTTATCTCTGTGCCTGGACTGCATGCTGAACTGACAACATAAGAACTAGATGTGCTTCTGGTTTCTATGAATCTGTCAGTAAAATATGGAGAGAACAGATTGTGGTGAAGCTTGTGTAAGCTTGACTGTCCGTAGGGATGATTGCCCGAGACTTAAGCTTCGTATAGCTACCAACCTCTTATATTGATTCATGTCAGCCGACCCCAATTATATTGGGAATAAGGCTTGCTGATGTTGTCTTGATATTGAAAGTTTACAACCTTCAAGGCAGAAAATGTTGCAGAATAAGTTTTATGGTACATCAAACATATCTTACTGAAAACAAAATCTCAAGAAAAATGTGTTTTTTTTACTTGCTTTGAAGGGATTCAGAGCTGCTGTGGACAAATTTACAGTTGGATCTGTTATTCATATATGTTTGTAGCATTTTTGAGATGATGAATATTATCAGGATGGTGGTGATTTTGAGGAGAATGTAAGAAAGTGGCTCGGTAGAAGTCAAGCCGATCATAATGACAAATTGTTAGCTTGTGGCGCCATTATTGTTGCAGAGCTTAGGGAACAGGTACTTAAGGAGACCGAATTCTCTTGTTCTGCTGGCATTGCTCACAACAAGGTATACATTAACATTCAAATCTAACTACAAGCCTGTAACAGGTTTATAATCTGGATTTTTTTCTGAGTGGTCACTCTGATCATTAAAGCAGATGCTTGCTAAACTTGCTAGTGGAATGAACAAACCTGCTCAACAGACAGTTGTGCCCTCTTCATCCGTGGCTATGCTACTTGACCCTTTGCCTGTGAAAAAAATGTAAGTGGCATACGTATCAACATGTTGGTTTGGAAACTTCTGTCTGATGGGAAGTGATGTCTGACCTGTTTAGTTCGTAGAATTTGCTTTCAAGATGATTTGGGTTTTTTTGTTACTTTCTACTATTTAGCTCTGATCATCTGTTGGATTTTGGAGCTTAATTTCAGGAAACAGCTTGGAGGAAAGCTTGGGGATTCCTTACAGAATAAGCTAGGGGTTAAAACTATAGGGGATCTCCTGCAGTTTTCTCAGGGCTATCTCCAAGAGCACTATGGTGTTAATACTGGGTTAGTACAAGCTATGCCATTATTTTCCTGTATTGCTTTTTAACTTTTTGGGTTTTATAGAGGGATTTTGGGGGCTGGCTGTGCCTGGAAAAGACTATTTACCTTGTCCTTATCCCACTAAAATAAAATATGGTTTTATCTTATATAAACTTAATTGTGTAAGGCAAGCTGGTGAAGACTATTCTTCTCAAAGTGGCATGTCTTGGCTTTCGGACTCACTGCTCATGTAGTTCTGGGAAAGAGTTTCAAGTCATTGGATGAGAAATTGCGAAGGGGAAATGAACTTAAGGGCATATATTGCCAAATATATCGAGTCAATATTCAATATTTGTTACTAAATCATTGCATCTGATTGGTCATGTGAGGTCTGGCCGTCTGGGTATAAGTGAATTAAACAGAGCGAAGGAATATGGTAGTCGCCAACGATCGTTGCTGGTGCCGAGGTTGTTTTAAAGACTAGGTTGTTGAGATTCTCAAAGAAAGGTCACCAATTGCTGGAGGTGGTAGTTTGTGGCACTTATGGTTAGAGGGTGACTGGTGGGTTGACTTATGCCAAACATAATCTTGTAACCACCAATGTGTTGTTTAATCAGTCTATTTATCTCGGAAATGATTTGTAAATTGTATTGCAAATTGATTGATTTAGAATTACTCCAGATGCACATGGTTGATCAATCGTAGTCAGAGTATTGCATTTTTAGCTTCTTTAGATATAATGTTTGGAAGAGTTTCTAATTTATATTTCTAAGATTGTGAGTACTTTATTTGATTAATGAAACAGTACTTGGCTGTGGAACATTGCTCGAGGGATCAGTGGGGAAGAAGTTGAAGGTCGCATTTTACCTAAAAGTCATGGTTCTGGGAAGACATTTGCTGGTCCTCGTGCGTTAAAGACTATTCTGTCTGTAAGATTTTTTTCAACTCATGTTGCACATAGATTATTTTGCTTTTGAAAATTTAATGGGTCTAACTTTAATTTTTCTTTGCCATTGCTCAATGACCTAGGGCATATTTGAGAGTTACTTGGTCATCTATGACTTACTGGAAGAGAGAGAATTAGCTTTCTATTGATAATATAGTTGGGGAAAATTTATTAAGATCATGAAATTGGACTCTGAAGGAGCATAAAGGATGACAAGGGCACTGCCTAGTCCTCAAAGAGAACCCACAAATAAACTTACTTACCCTAATCCTGCTCTTTGGCCTCTTTATTTTGTTGAAAATTAGTCCTTATTGTTTCTAGATGTGGTTATAACTAACTCCTCTTAACCAACATCACTTACCCAACTAATCTATTGAAAATGAGTTCTTATTGCTCTTAAATGTGTTTATAACTAATTCTAATCAACGTCAGTTTTCTAATTAACAATAGTTGCCAGGTGTTTGTGGTGATGATTGAAGGTCCTCCATCCTTGATTCTTTTTCCAAGTAGCTTAAAGTTTTTTATCTAGTTGCGGACAGCTAGAATATGGGTAGCTGCTCTTAGATTTTGGCTAACAATTTTTTTTAATCATTGGAATCTGGCTAACAATTGTTACCCAAATAGGCTTAAATGTTGCTTGAATACTGTCTCATATATATGTTCCGGTGGACAGTTTTTTGTTGTGAGTTAATTGTAAAAACAATGAACTGTTTTGATCAATAGGTTAATCATTGGCTCAATGAACTCTGTGAAGAGTTGAATGAACGCCTTCTGGGAGACTTAGCCCAGAACAAGAGGGTTGCTCGTACACTGACCCTACATGCAAGAGCATACAAGGTAAATACTTGCTTGCTGGTGTATAAAATTTAACTGTATTTAAATCTCCATTGTCCCTTAACTCCTTTATAAGAATGTATTATCTAGTTCAATGATACAGATACTCAGAAGAAATTCCCTTCTAAATCATGCCCCTTAAGATATGGTCTGCCCAAGCTTCAGGAAGATGCCTGTGGATTATTTCGAGCAGGTCTACGAGAGTTTTTGGGCCCATATGCTTGCAGTACTGATAAAAATCTGGACAATGGATGGGGCATTACGAGTTTATCTGTTTCAGCTAGTAACATCGTTGCTGTACCACCTGTAAGTTCAAAACATTTTCAGTTTGAGGTCAATTACTGTATTTACAAGAAAATATTTCAATCTTCTTTTGCATGTGTAAAAAGGTAAACAGTAATCTGTCAATACTAGATTGATATGATTTCCAAATGTGCCACAGTCATGGCTGCAGTGAAATATTTAACTTTATATAATTTTCCCTATAAAAAATATTTTGTACAGGTAAGTTTTATGGTCGGTTTATCCAATCCTATGTCCAGGACGTTTTTTAGAGAAAGCTGCTTGTACTATCTTGATTGTCTGGGTCTAACTATTCTTAAGTCCCGTTCGTTCATCACATGTAGGAGATTAATCTCATTCTCACCAATCAAGTACATTATGTGGCAGTTTATAAGTGGCTAGAATAATGACATGTCAATTTTCTATTTGTTAACCATGGTCAGCTTTAAGATAAAGCACCAAATTGCTGCGCTTGAGTTGGGTGCCGAACGCTCCTTTAGTATTCTACCAATGAAAAGGTTGTGGAGGGGAATATTAATGGTTGTTTTGCTGTCGAGGTTAAGTGTGAAGTCTTAGATCAACTTATCATACATATGTAGTCTATGAGTTCTTTGTTCCCAGGTACTAGGGAATGTTTTGTATTGTGAAATTCTTTGTGGAACTTAGTTTGAGGTTGTTAGTGGAAATGTTAATACTGACAGGAAGGTTTATTCTCGTAAAAGGGGTGTTGCTGGTGGGGACCAGTGACAGCTGTATAGGGAGTTTATAAATAGTCATTCAAAGGAATAAAGGGGGGATTAAGTGATGTTCAGATTTTCCTAATTGTAACTTGCCTTCCAGGTAGACAGTTACTTCTCTCATTCGAGAGGGCTTCTTTGGGGAGTTGGATACAATTGCTATCATTCTTCACGTGTTAGTTTCTCTCCTTGCTTTCCTAACTCTAACAGAGGTGCTTCACATCTGCTGAAAAGTTACCTCAACGCCATTGACGGAGCCACGCACTGCACCCTTCCTTCAACCCCAAGGTAGAGATGAGTAGATTCCTTTTCTAGGATCTTGTAGGGTGGATCGACTTTCTTACTTTTGGAGGAGAAGCTGGTATTAGGTAAAAGCCTAATCTTTCTCTCAGATCCAACAAGGGAGCCAATTCTCTCTCGAGACCAACAATCCACACAAGTGGCTGAAACTTCTCTATTCTCTGGGTACCTTTCAAGCTATCCTATATGTAGTGCAAACTTAGCCTAGTAGCAGCTAAATCCCCTTTAACTAAACAGTACTAGTATTATCAGCTAAGGGGAAGAGCCTAACTTCACTCACCCCTAAACTACCACCATGTCTTCAAGGTGGTGCACAATAGATGCTTCTTGCTTGAAGAGAAGTTAAACAATATTGTGATTTTGATGTGGTGGCAAACTTTGGGGTTGGTACTGGCTTATAAGGATGGTAAATGGAGGTTAATCAAAAGGAAGTCCCAGCTTGTCTCAAGAGTTCACACCAGAAAGGGCTCATCAAAACTGGATCTCTGAGTCGATCAACCAAGGGAAGCCATGGAGAAGCTGTTGCAGGTTGTCGCCCTGGCCGGTGTACTCATTATTGCCATCAAATTGTTGCAGCTCAAGCCACCATGCTTCTTTAGGGTCAAAGATAGACGTAAGTTCTGTCTTCAATACAACTGTGGACTTGCTGTAGCTGGGGTTTTCTTGGATACTCACCATCTTTCCCTGCTGTGGAATTAGAATTCTCTGGCTTTCCCAGTTTGACAAGCATTCCATATCCAATATCAGGTCCACTCATCCGGTTTTGAAAGGCAAGCAGTTTGAAGGATCAAATGTACATTTGTGCAAAGTCCTCTAAATGGTGCCTCTGTCTTATGATCTCTGAACTCCTTGTACCGTCCAGTTACAAAGAACCCCACTTAATTGGATGGTGACCTTCTTTAGCATATTGGCCATTTTTTAATGGGTCCCTCCTCAACCCCTTTAGGTACAGATCATCATTGGTACCCCCAACAGAGACACACATCTAAGGTGGTTCATTTCACCTTTGTGGAAAGATTAGGGATTGCGAGCTTTGTTTTGTTTTAGACCTGCTAGCTTCAATATATTGCTGGCTGGCCATTTATTTCATGCTGTGTTGCCAAGATAAATTGCGTCCGTTTGATGATAGCTGTTCTGGCAACTATTAGACGCTAGCTGCTAGAATAATACATAAAGAAAAAAAAGGAAATTGTTGGAGAAGTTGTCCGAGACTGATCATCAAACGGACCCATCATGTCCATTTTCGAAGAATGAAGTTTCGAATGGTCTTTCTGTCCTCCAATGATTGTTTCATGGATGTTTGCTTCATTAAGATTGGAACTAGGTTAGCCGTTGGCCATTTGATTCTTTCCATCTGGTATTAATATCCATCTTTGCTCCATCCTGCAAGGGCCTGCTCTGTGAGCTTTATACTCTCTAGTGTTTGTGAGTTCTCTAGTGTTTGTGAGTGGGCTGACAGTGTAATTACTCTATCTTTGCAGCATTTCATCTCCCTATTTGGGTGTGGGTCATTTGATTCCCCTTGCACACTCATCACTAATCCTGTCAGAGTAAGTACAAAGAGTTAAACCAGGAATAATAAAGCGAGGAGAGGGAAGCTAGAAGGGTGATTGTGTATACAAAAGGTCTGACAAAAGGTTCCAACTCAGTAGACGTTCCTGCACCTGCCTTAGGCTGGCTACAATTTTCTCTAATCTTGTAGCCCCTTCTTACCCAGCTGATAACTATCTATGCTTTTAGTAAACAATTTTGTTTTTTTACACATTAGCAGCTGATGAAGGTAGATGTGAATAACCAGCGCTTCCCTAGTCTGTGGTGGTCAACTGATGTGTTGATCATGCTGGGAAAATTAGTCCTGTCAAGTGTGCCCTGTGTGCCATCTGGCTTGCCCTCTCCAACCTTGTTGTCACCATCATTTACCTCTGATATTTTTATCTTGTGGCAGTATAATAAGCAATTTAAACAATGCTAGCAGAGATCTCTTTGTGGAGAAAGGTTGCTTTACTGTCATGGTCTTAATAGTAACTGTGTGGTCCTTGTCCAATTTTTCACCTCGGTATGGTTGTGAAGGGGAACATCTTTGTTGGTTTCCCTTCCGAGGTTAAATATGATGGTGGTGTTTTTTTTTTTTTGAGGTAAAGCGTGATGTTTCAGATTTAGATTTGGTTTCTATTTCTTGCATTTATACTTTTGTGATTCATTGCTGTTTAGGGGACCTGTTCTATTGCGAAATTCTTCAAGTCCTCTAATTCAAGTTGCTCTGCATTTGCTGAAATTTCTCATGACAAAGGCATTGATGGCCTTTCAACCCCAGGTAGACATGCGAACAAAGTTCCCTCGCTGTCTCAACTTTTGCTCATTTTCTCTAAAGCATGTATGGTTACAGGAAGAAGTGTGGATTCTGGTGATAATGAGTTAGCAATGGCTGAAGAAAGTGGGCTTATTCTGAATAGAGTGGCACCCGTAGATTCTGTGCTTGATATAGAATCCAAGTCACCGAATAGTCAGGTACAGAGGGCCTACTGTTTTGCTGTCATTTCGGCATGGATGCTTTAGGGTATATTTTTATATCTTCTGAGGGTGCGTTTAATAGTTCAGGTGTTGAGCGCGTAGCATAACTGACTCATTATTTTGCGTTATTGTACTAAAGGTGGCTGACATTTTGTTATGCTGGGGTTTTTCATAATCACAGAGAGGAAAAGGCTTGATTCTGAGTTTCTTTCATAATCAGTCTCAGCGATGTTCTTCATACCATTCACCTGACCTAGAAACTTCTTGTTCTCTGGAACCAGGTACTTTCTTTCTCTTTCCTTTTTTGATGGATTACATTTTAGCAAACTACAAATCCTTAAATTTTGTAATTGTGCTTCAATTTTTTTGTTCATTGATCACAACAGAAACTGGTTGCTATTCAGTCGATGACCAAGATAGGGAGGATGAGCTGGTAAATTATAATGGGCCTGTGCGTATGTCAGCTACTAATGAACTAGTGCAACAAGAACAGTTGAAGAAAGTAAAAGCAAAGGTCTTTTGTCTATGTTGCTTTTCACTTGTTATGGATTACTTACTACTGTCAGAGTTTAGTGATTATATCTTCTTCAAAACAATGATGTTCTAACATGCCGACCTTTAGGTGTATGACCCAAGCATCTAAGAGTTAATTCTTATAACCGTAAAACGCATGCAAGTAATTGGATATCTGGTTTGGCATGTTGTTAAAAGTTTGTATCTCTCTTTTTATGCTTTTATGGCAGGAAACTGGCACAATATTAAATTTCTTCCAAGGAAAAGAGTCATGTCATACTCACTCAAAAGATCAGCATGCAACCATTGATGAAAACAATGTTGCCTCGTCTTCAGGTGAATATGGATTTTGCTTCCCTCTAGAGCCTTTTTTTTAATATTCTGTGGTGAGGAGCTCATTGTTTAGATGTATAGTTTAGTTCCAACAATGATACTGTAGCTATTGAGTATGATAGAAAAGGTTCACTGCTTGGAGCCTATAGTGCTAAGAAGATCAAGTGAGGCATATTCATTCTCGACTGGCTAAGATTTATGATTTAGCGAACTGGTGTACGAGTAATATTCCGAAGTTTGTTGCAATGAAGGGAAAAGAAGACGTATTCGCTGGAGACAATTGAGAATAATTTTTTCTGCTCTGCAGCCTCGAATCCTTGTGCAGAGAACGCACACATGGATGACCAGCATGGTGAAAGATGGATAATCAATCCTGCAGATATTGACCCTACCATTCTTGCTGAGCTACCACCTGAGATTCAAGCAGAAGTTAGGAATTGGATTCGACCACACAAGCGGCCTCATATATCAACTAAAAGTCAAAGCCAGAGTCAAAGTATTACACGATATTTTCTACCTTCGAGAGCTAGCAAATGAAACGTTATGCTGTTATAGTTATGTTCAGCTCTTTATAATGTGTATATATAACAGCTTTTTCCATGTGTTATATGTTGAGGAAAAGACCCTCCACTCCAATTGGTGATATTATATGAGAAGGCGATGGCGGGGCTTAGTGGTGACTGTGGTGAGGCTTAGTGGGGGTGTGGGATAATTGGGCCTTTCGGCCTAACCCCACAACGTGCACAATTGAGAAAACATTCTCTCATAACAAGCCCTCCAACTGCTTCTTTTGGATCGGAGGATGGGGTTACCTCAAGATCAACGATGTCATCCTCCATGGCTATCAGCGCTGTTGCTTCTTCCGTTTTCCTAGGTGGTGATCATCGTCACCGACCACCACCCGGAGTACGCAGAGAAGACGGAGGATGCTAATTGTCGTCGTCGGGAGAAACTAGAGAAGGTTAGAGGGGTTTTGTCATCATCAGAGAAGAAACAAAGAAGACAGTCAACTGTTTCAGAGATTAAGGCCCCATATTTTTGTCAAAGTTTATTATCAGTTGGGACGATTAGCTCAACCCATTCTTTTGGGTGTATTTTGGATCAGGTGTCATCTATCCATGAAGCTTATTCAAAACAACATTATCAGATGTTTAATCAGTTGGTTTACACATTATCAGTCGCATTATCAGTTAGTTTACGTATTGCCAATCACATTATCAGTTGGTTAATCAGTTCAAAAACTCTAATACAAAAATAACAACTTATATTGATTTTTACACAATCTTCTAGTTTTAATACCAGTCATTAGTCAATATCAGCTTGTATCAGCTATCAGCTACCAGCTTCTAAAATGCAAAAGAATGGGCCCTTATTGTTATACTTTTATTTTGATAATGATTTTTAAGGGAAAATGAAGCATATAACTCTACTTTTGGAAGTGTTTAGTATGTTTTAAAATGTGTAATTCTTAATAGCACTAAAGTAACACGTTTTTTTCTCGCATGCTACTATTGATGAAAACTATGATTTAAGCATGTCCATCCCTTCGATCAATGTGTCCGCGCATCTCCCGCCGCCTCATGATCAATGATATTGGGGATTATCTTCTTCCCGTAAGTTTACAGTTAAGTCTGCATATCACACAGATTTTCAATAGCGAAACTCCTTATCTGCTAGCCCCTCCTCTACTACCTCCTTGGGTACAGCTATTAAGCGTTTGTGGACAACTGATTCACCCCCAAGGATCAAGCTTTTTGGCTAGAAGATCTTAACTGGTACACTATTTTCAAAAACAGTTATCTTAGACCCCATACGTGCATCAGGTATGGCATCATGCAGTACATGTTGCCAGCCAGAGACAATCATTCATGCTTTGCTTCATTGCTCTCAAGTTTGCCCATACTGGGATATGATGCAAATTTCTCCACCTCTCTCCTCTCTCCACCCAGTCAGATCAAGCCTTTCGTGATTGGTATTGAAATACCCCTAACTTTTAAAACTTAATTAAATGATCTAATAATGATCTAAGATGGTTAATAAACATCTAAATATTATTGGGAAACAATCTAAAAGATCTTAACAAGGCAAGACATGCCTTAAGATCGGTAAAGCCAAAAATGTGCTTTAAAGCACCATAAAGATTGTATGACCTCAAATAGGATCCAAAGTGGATTCCTAAGTATTATAATGAAGTAAGGAATACAACAAAACTATTCCCAAAGAAAACTAAGCTCAGAAGCACCTTGCAACACAAAATGTGCACTAAAACACCTTAAAGCACGTTTTTGTGAAATTGCCTTCTAAATTGGTTTTTAATGGGCTTAAATGTTATAATTACCTTTAAATATGATATATCACATTATATCATATTAGGAATTTAATTCCAAATTTTACAAATTTTTACAAATTTAATATTAAAATATTAATAAAACCCTAAAGTGGGGCCCGTTTGAGTCAACATTGACTAAGAATGGTCAAGAGGTCAAAGTTGACCCCTTGGACCTCATGAAATCGGCAGCCACAAGTAAGAAGAGGCTGGATTCACCACTTGCACATACAAGGGACAAGTCTCCAACACCACTCCATAAATTAAGGAGATTACTTTTACCTTTCTAATATATGACTTAATTATACACATTGGCTCCATGATTGCTGCAATCAGCTCCAAAACCGTGTGAGCCCTACCCTGCCCCTCCAATAACCGATGCCAGCCCATGCTTATCCCCTTGGATGAGTCATTACCCATTTACTAAACATAAACTAATCAAAATTGACTTTTCAATCCATTAAGGCTCATTCCAATCATTCTCTTTCCCCTAGCTTCATTCCAGCCGATGAAGCAGCCCTTCCAGACCCTCTCACCCGAATTTCTTGAGCATGGAAGGTATATCTAACTTCTAAGATTCTAAGGTAATGGTTTAAGGCTTATTTTGGCTCTTTTTCTTCATCTCTTCACCATCTACACTTAGATCTCGTGGCTCATCACTTCCTATGGCTTATTCTCAGTGTTTTAAGGTTAGAACACCAACCAATTTCGGCTGAAGCAAGTATAGGGACCAAGGTTTCCCAAATTTGCATTTTAAGGTAAAAACATACCTTAAGCTTCTCTACTCTTCACCCGATTTTCTCCCTTTGATTTTTATGAGTTTATACACTCATAATATTCATATTTACATGTTCATTCAGTTGGTTAGCCTTTTGAAGCAAGTGAGGCCGAGATCTAGAGGAAATACCCTTCTTTAAGGCATTTTCCAAGGTAAAACCTAATACCAAGACAGCTTGTTGTTGTCTAGCTATTTCCTATGTCTATATGGTGGATCTAACACCTTGTGGTGTGTTTAATTCAGGCCGAATCCATCTTGAAGTTCCCTTGCATTTTTAAGGTGATTTTTGCCTTAAATCTTACATTAATTATTCCTTATGGTTAAGCTCAAGCTTGGAGTATAACCATATCTTATTTTGGTGTATTAAACATGTCTAAATGATGTGGTGAATTTTTCTTCAAGTGGCCGAGTTCATACAAGGAGAAAACAAGGTATAAACACCTTAAAACTTATGATTTTATGATTTCCTAACCTATATATTAATTATGCCAAGAGGGAACTTAATAATATGGGTTATATTAACCTAGAAATGGAAAAAATGACTAAGATAAATTAAGCTAGTCATTTAAGAGATTTAATTAACATAATGGTCAAATTATGACATTATGTGGAAAAATAATTAAATCAAAGTGAGGCCGTGAGTATATGCTATATTTTGAGACATTTAAAGTGTAATTTATTTTGCAAGTTCAAGGTTGTAATAAGGCCATGTCATTAGGCCATTTTAATTTAAGTTTATAAGCTTATTTAGTTAGATTTATGCTTATATAATTAAGTTTGGGGTCAAACGGTAATTACTAACAAAATATTAGGCCGTGGACTTAATCTAGAGGAATTTATGGTTTTTAAATGAATTTAATAAAAATTATAACATTTTATAAAGTTTTGGGTCAAAATTGTAAAAATAGAAAAGTATAGGTGAAGTTTTGTAATTACCGAAAGGTTTGGGTACAATTTGGTATTAGAAGTCAAAGTTGAATATATAGGAGACTTTGACCAAGTTTGGAGAATTTTAGAAATTAAAATACTACCTTATATTAAGATGAGTATTAAATTGTAAAAGATTTATAAGAGATGGGGCTATATTGTGATTTCCGAAAACTTGGGGTACTAAATGGAGTTTAGTACAAACCTTAGGTTATTAGGAATTTTTAGAAGTTGATTTGGTTGAATTTGGAGTTTATATGAATTATATAAGTATAATATAAGATATTTCATAATATTGTTACAAATGGGTAACATATGTGGTAAAAACCGAGATTTAGAGAAAGTATAAGGTTAGAAAACTATATGTTATAAAGAGGGGAATTTGGTGAATATAGAAAGTTAAGTGGTGGAAAAATAATTAGAATAGACCTAGGGGGTCTGTTCGGTTATTTAAAAAAAATAATAATATAACCATAGGTTATAATTATATTAAGGTTTAAGGATTATAATATAAGGTATATGTTATAAGTGTAACAATGAAATATAATTGAGGTTGATTTGTGATTTATAGAAGTTTAGTGGTTTATAGTGAAAGCCGAAAATATAAGTGGCTATTTGGCAATATATAACAATTTACAACTATATGTTATAATTGTTTTAATGACATAAATGCCATAATATATGTTATATAACTAAAATGTAACATTATATTAATTATGTGGTGGATTTTGTAAATATTTAAGAACATTGGTGCTGTTCGGAAATATTAACATTTTTAAATGGAATTTATAATATGGTTTTTAATGTTATAAGAGTTATAACATTTATAATATAAGAGGTATTCATTAAAAAGAATGAATATATATTATAAGACTTACCATATAATAAATAGTTCCATAATACATGTATAAAATGAATATATGTTATGATGTGGAAAATATAATATGGTCTATAACCATGTATTTCATGATTAAAGTGATATAAGAAAAAGGGAAAACAATTACAAACATTGGATATGGAATTCTAATGTTAAGAGTGTACATGTGATAATAAGGATTCATATAATTGAAAGTATGTTTACACATGAGTTATACCACATTGAACTTAAAAAAAAAACACAAACCTTAGGAAAAAATAATAAATACTAAGGTGAGATGAATGGTACATGACAAAGAATCATGCGTACAATATAGAAACAAACTATACGACATCAAGGGTATGTTAAGTTACATGCGATAACAAGTTCAACAATAAGTATATTAATATACAAGACAAGACTACGCATGTAATATAACACCTTTCTAATCCCGAGTTAAGCCGAAAACCCGACAAGCGTTGACAGTTAATAACGGGGGATTAACCGGGAGGTGTTAGTGACGGTACGGGGTACCGTAAGTATGTTGTTATACGGGATGCTAATCAGTAGCGTTATGTATTGTTTAGACTGTGTAGAGACGACACGAGCATAGGAACTTGCTGATTCATACTCCACCGTAATACATCAGGGTGAACGGTATGTATTTATGTGGCTTGATTGTCTCTGAGGATTTCCTCAGTTCAGACATTGTGTGAAAATCTGTGATAAGATTGAATGTCTGCTTGTGTGAATTAATATGCTTGAGTTGCGTATTAATGCTGCTTTATTATTATTACTGTTGTGCGATAACAGTACCGTTCGTATATATGAACATATTATAAAACGAACTAGCGGCAATGATGCTATCTTATATGTGTAATATAAGGAACGTAAGTAAAACGTTGTAGCATTAGGATAATAAGATATATAAAATATCTGAGACTTATATACGGAGCATTGGCCTCTTTAACGCCGCTCTCGTATCTAGCACTGGATCCCGAGTCGACATACTCAGGATTGGACTACGACCTTAGTCTGCTGTGTTAGGAAAAAAAATAGTAAAGCGATGCGATGGTATAGATAAGTTTATCAAGAGGATGTGGCTCTTGCTGTGAACTGTGATCCATTAACGATACTAGGATACCGTGTGGTAACCGTAAGTATCTGGATAAATTTCCAACGAACTACAGATTGTTCGTAGGACGGAGACTCTACCGCTGGAGTGGCTATTGCCGTGGGTGACCCGCCATAAGAGATGGGTAACTTAGAGACACGTCGTTCTAACGAGACGTTGTCATTAGGCATGACTGAACAATTACGAACGACTATATTAGCTCGCACATTAGGCGAACATTATTTGGGCTTGTATGCCAAAGACGGGAAATTATACTCGTTTATAATTCTCGTTAATTCGCCTTGTTGCTCAGTGGTTATGCTTTATAATTGTGTGTGGTATGTTGATGGATTTGTTTGAACGAGCCATTGTGCTCATATTGTGTGTTGTGTACTGGTTGAGTCGAGTCGCTGTACTCATGTGCAGATTATGGTGGATTGTTTGGTCGAGTGAGTCGCCGTACTCAATTATGAACTATTAAGTGTTTGTTGGAATGGAGTCTCTGTACTCATATAAGCGTTGTAACGCTTTCAGTGGTCTATATCGATGCGATGTGTGAAGCCGGGGGCTTGTTTGTTGTTTGAGTTTACTGCAATATATATTGTTGTTTTACAGTTTTAACATTAAACTACTTGCATGAAAATGAATTGCATGCTCTCGACCAATTAACTGAGGGTCCGAGGGGGCATGACAGTCATGTAGTAACATACTCAGCAGGGGCTGATTCCATACCACAAACAACCATTTTTGCAGGTATGCAGCTTCCGGTGTCGGCAAAGAGAGGGACGCGCTGGGTAGTTTAATTACAGTTGTTTAAATATGCACTGTTGCATTTTGATACGAACTTAGAAACGTGTATAGGATTGGGGTACTTAGAATGCTCACTGTGAATGTATTTTATATTGGTTTGGGAAGGATAGATATATCTCTTGTTGTCACTGTGGGAAATTGTTTCGCATTTAAGAATATATCAGTAAGCACGTTATTACTCGTATGGGCGAGTAAGAACGGTGACACCAGTAGTTCAGTTGTGAGATTACCGCTGCGATTATGATGTTAAATAAGATGATTAGGAGCCGATTAGAGTAGGGGTGTTACAAAAGTGGTATCAGAGCGGAGTACCGCTCTGATGACAAGAGATAGTAGGATTTATACAGTGAGCATAGGTTTTGGGAATACGGGAAACGTTGTGAGGATACGTGACCTTGCGGGGTTGATGCAATGCTCAAAGCTTGCACACCATAGCCGTAGAGGCACTTCAATAATAAACGACCGAGACTACAGTATTAGACCGAGTAAAGGTCCAACCCGTCCTCTTGATTTATGTCAGGGAGAGGTCTGGGTAACAGTACTAAGGAAGAAAACGGAGCAGCGGGAGGCGGTGAGGGTCCAGCTACCCCAAGTAACGCGAAGGCTGTATGAAACACTCGCACTTGATGGGAGAGCATCCGGGGAAACTTGCGATGGTACCCCACCCGCCGCAGCCCGTACCTCGAGTACTACCTGGTAACACAAGAAATGAGAAGCGCCACGGAGATAACTCTCCTGATCGGGAAGACCCGGTGTGGATGCTATGAGAACTACGTTAAATGTAGAGAATAAGACTTAGTGTTTTGGTGTAATGTTTAGGACCGGAGGTCCTGGTAATGACATAATGTCTACCATACGAGGATGAGGTAAATAATAAACCAAGTTTGAGGAGAAAATTCCTGTAGGACTAATGGGGCTAGCTTGCTATAAGCAAGGCGACCCTGTCTTACATCCAGGAAAGCACCGATGGTGCGCTTGGGGGAAAAGAGGTAGAAACGGCGAGTAATGATTAGTTTATGAGATATGTAACAGACGGAAGGAATTACCTTTAGAAGTCTCACCCGAAGCGAGTAACTCTAAAACCATGCAACACTGAAGGTTCAAGATGGCCCGACGTGCATGAGGAGAGATCATGAGAACTGTAGAAACAAGAACTCGCTAAGTCGCTATCATGCAACGCCTCGTGAGGAAAGTAAGACCTTACTACCACGGTAAACTTGTGGGAACGAGTGCGGGAGTGAGACTGTACTAATTTGAATAAGGACTTTTGGCTAGAACAGGAACCCGATTAGGGAATAGCACTGCACTGACACACCGTACCGGTGGCTCAGTCTGCATGGCGCACTTGCCACTGCAAGTGCCACATTAACCAAAGTATCAAATTTCAACCTGCCTTGCGCACTTGCTACAGCAAGTGCAGCAACGGTAAACTAACCCTAAAAGACCGAGTGGTCCAGACAGTTACCAATAAGCACTAAACTTTTATGTGAGTCCGTAATGCAATGAAGTGGGACATAGCCTTCTTATAGGCAGGGTACGAAACCCTTGGGTTGGAGGTCGATAAAACCTCGGGAAGACCTAACCGGTCTGACCATTAAACCTAAAAATAATACACCATTTAGTAGAGTAAGGGAAGGGGAGTAAATGAGAATAATGGTAATTAGTGCTTACAAGCCTAACCCCAGTGCCGGTATGGACATTAAACGTCAATCATCATCGGTGGGGAGTGTCGAGTCTTCAGGACCAGCATAACCATATTTAGGGAGTGCGCGACACTTGTGGTTAAACCACTACCATTGAACATTGCCAGAGGGCAAGAAGTGAGCTATATGAGCCAAGACTCAAAAAAAAAACCTATCCGATTGAGTGGATGAGAATAATAGACAAGTATCGTTATGACAAACTATTATGGTTGTTAAAAAAAACAATTTAGTAGACAGATGTGAACGTGCAATAAAAGGGCCGATGTTATGCTGCACCTCACATACCGGGGGTGTTGTTAATCCATTAAGCTGCTAAACTCCCGTACGGAGGGCAGTGGATAAGGACTACACAATGGAGAGCGAGGATTAGAGGAACCCATTAAGTTGTGGGTATCCAATTGTAACCTGAGGAGAAAAGTATTAGAACCAACTAGGATTAAATTAAATAGTAAGACCAACAATCGTTTAATTACCAGAAAAAGCATTGTACCTGAACAAAGGTGATGAATCACAAATGCTGATTAATATCAAGCTAAAAAGGGACTACCATAAGGCAAGAGAAACACGAGGTGTCAACCCTTGTCATGGAGTCCGTATTACAATAGGGGGTGTAACCCAATGAATTGGGCGGAGTTTTAGAACTGAAAACTCATACCTGAAGGCGTTAACAGCCTAGGAGTGAACGGGGTAGATAATAAGTAGTTACTAATCCCCACTCACAGATACCAGTTGACGAGTATGTGGAAACCAGTATTATGACGATAAGTCATAAACACCTATCTTAGAGAAGGTAAGGGAAATACAGATTAATAAAGGAAACCATAGAACCTGGTATTAAAGCCATTCTCACATTAAAGGTTAAGAATTGGCAGCATAGTTACTTAAACATAAATTATCGGGACTAAGAGTACGATAATCACCGGGTACGAACACTACGAGTGCACTAAACGAGACATGGGACGACCACACTCTTAGGAGCTTGTGGGCCTGACGAAACTTACATTGAGTTAATTGGGTAAGTAGTAATGTATCAGTATGGTACCCCATGTAAGTAAACGAGTAGTGTGAGGACCCAGGGGGTAGTCAACTCTGTGTCTGAGTCAGTGAATGGAGTCCTGACTAGGTAAACCGTGAATTGACGAGAGAGATCTCAGTCAAACCAACTAGGTTAGGGGAAATCAAGGATAGCTTGATAATAAAATGATATAAGGACGCAACTCCATAGTGGATGAGTTAGAATACAAGTTTTGAGGATTTTAGTAAACGAGGAAACTAAAGCCAATTTAATGGTAATGACAAGTTGAACCCATGAATGAGAAGAGAAATTGTGGTATCTAAGGAAGTATTAGAGAAACCTTTGTGATATTAGATGCTACCCAAAAAGGGGGCACAGAGAGAGTTATACCATGCGCTGAGGGCGCTGCGATGATGTCGCATTAAATAATAATAACCACATGCTCAAGCCATAAAACGTTAGTATGTTAGTACCAATTAGGGTTGAACAGAAAATGAATACCAAGCAAACCCACAGTCGTATTGTATTTACAACAGACGAAGGGCAAAAGCGAGCATTACAAGAGATACTCTAAACTGGAGATTAGATACTCCATGCAAACCGCAATGGCGGATAACCGTCCAATCGACTGGTACATGGTGCGCAACAAGCGACCATTATAATAAGTTAACCGAATTATGTTGGTAAGAATCAGAAGGTAGAACATCAGAAACAAATGGATTCCCCTAAAAGAAGAGGGATAAACCATATATGGATACTAAAATACCAACACACGAGGGATACGAGTTCACACTAGCAAAAGAGGACCTACAAGGTACCTAAAGAACGAACTCATCCCAGAGAAATAACTTGGAGTCATGAGGCGCCAGTTAGTTGCGCATATCAGACTCGTCGTGAGATTTTAGACACGACTACTACGAGCACTAGGTGCTAGAGCATAACTCGACAACCCTTACACCGAAGGTTAGTTCGGTAAGGTGGCATGAACTCTTGGGAATATACCATGAGCACGTATACAATTCAGGAAGACTGAACAGAATAACCAGTGGAAATAATTAGCGTGTGTAATGATGATACCACGCAGCGATATAGTTTCCTCCATGACCATAATTATGGAAGATCGTGTAGAAAACACCGTCACGTGGACTAGAAACCGGCATGAAGCTGCTACTTAAAAGGGTAACTTAACCCTAAAGTAGTTGGGCATACTGCTTGCGGAGCGAGTGGGCCCATATTGCTTAGGTTGATGTACCTAACAGGTTTGGGGAAAACCAACGATGTGTTTACATCTCCGAACAAACCGTATATGAATGTACATACACCTAACCGAGATAGGCAGTATAGCCTGAGGGGCTAAAGCCCGACCCTATAGAAAAAGGATAATGTATACGTAGCACATCAGTGCACGAATATTCCATATGAGTGGAACATCTTGTACTTATTACTTCAAGATGACATATTCGTAAATTACGTGGGCGTAATCCCTTTTAAGGGGGTAGAGGTAGAGCATTGTGCACGCTTAAAATATACCATACGTAGGTGTACGTAGCGCACGGTACACATGCTGCAAACTACTATTGTACGTAGAGTACAAGTGTTGTGACTGTGTTATATTACTTGAGGTAATGTTGTGATGTATTATGTGTATGAATATATATATGTTGTGATGTATTATGTGTATGATATATATATATATATATATTTAGTTCGCATGGTTGTGGCGAATAGGAAAGGGAGAACAGATAGAGTGTTCTTATCCTATTTTCAATTATTTATGCTAACATTGCGAACATTAAACACATAAACGCCTAACTTGTTAGCTCCGGTTGAGAGTTCAAGTAGGATTACCTGGTAGCTCCAATGGGGAGATTTCAAATAGAAGGAGTAGAAAGCTCCGTACTATACGATTTGTGATTCGGTATGAAACCGATTATGGAAGTGCGATGAGTGAATCGGCATGAGACCGATGTGTAACCTAGTGGAGGTAAAACCTCTAGGAGTTGTATGAATAATTATAAGTCGAGGGAACTTGGTATATGGTTAGGATACATGACCCTATATGCCTATGACTAGATTAATTACACTAGTTGACTTGTGTGACTATGGAACACAAGGTGGCGGATATCAAGAGGAAACAAGATTAGAAAAGAATAAAACAATTGACTGATTGAATTGACGTGGGAAGTTGAACTTGATCCTGGTCCGATCAAGCGAAACCGAACACAAATTGAGGTGAGAGATAGTTCAACACTGACGCTGACCACGTCGGGGTTGGAATGACTCTCGAAACTTCCTACAAGTGGACACAGATATGAATAGAAATTGGAATTTAGGGCGTCACTCGAAGAGCCGTGGACCGTGGAGTCCTTCGTCATTAGACCGGTGTGTCTGCGAGTGACATCACCCAGAGAGCCGTGGACCGCAGAGCCCTTTGTCATTAGACCGGTGTGTCTGTGGGTGACTAAGGAAATAAGGTGATACTGTCCGAGGAGCCGTGGACCGCAGTGTCCTTCGTTATTAAACCGGTGTGTCCGCGGGTAGTAGACGTTGGTTAGCATGGGGTTGGGGATCGTCAAGTCCTGGTCTTTAAGACTGCTTCCCTGTGATTTGTCAACGTTAACTATATGTGCACGCATACATGTGGAATGATGTGTGAGTATCCTCGCGAGATACTAACATGTAGATAGGGATGCGTGGAGTATCCCTTGCAAACACCTTTGAGTACTTTATGAGATTTGCACCTTGTCTAGTGCTGTGTACTATGAGTTTGCACCTTGTCTAGTGCTGTGTACTATGAGTTTTGCACCTTGTTTAGTGCTGTTTATGAATGAATGTATCATGATTATTGACTATATGGAATGAGATGGATGCTGTATCAAATGTGATACATAAAGACTAGGTCTGAACCTAGTGGGAGTTACTCCCTAGCGATGGACTGTTTGGTTACTTAGTGGAACTTGATTCCTTAGGTGAACTGTAGAGGATTAAGGACTTCGGGACGAAG
Source organism: Limonium bicolor (assembly GCA_023374045.1). Classification (NCBI taxonomy): domain Eukaryota; kingdom Viridiplantae; phylum Streptophyta; class Magnoliopsida; order Caryophyllales; family Plumbaginaceae; genus Limonium; species Limonium bicolor. The sequence continues at coordinate 3,386,244 of CM041779.1, read as the reverse complement.
CCTTTTTAAGGGGGGTAGACTGAAATACCCCTAACTTTTAAAACTTAATTAAATGATCTAATAATGATTTAAGATGGTTAATAAATATCTAAATATTATTGGGGAACAATCTAAAAGATCTTAACAAGGCAAGACATGCCTTAAGATCGGTAAAGCCAAAAATGTGCTTTAAAGCACTATAAAGATTGTATGACCTCAAATAGGATCCAAAGTGGATTCCTAAGTATTATAATGAAGTAAGGAATACAAAAAAAACTATTCCCAAAGAAAACTAAGCTCAGAAGCACCTTGCAACACAAAATGTGCATAAAACACCTTAAAACACGTTTTTGTGAAATTGCCTTCTAAATTGGTTTTTAATGGGCTTAAAGGTTATAATTACCTTTAAATATGATATTATATCAATTATCATATTAGGAATTTAATTCCAAATTTTACAAATTTTTACAAATTTAATATTAAAATATTAATAAAACCCTAAAGTGGGCCGTTTGAGTCAACATTGACTAGAATGGTCAAGAGGTCAAAGTTGACCCTTGGACCTCATGAAATCGGCATCCACAAGTAAGAAGAGGCTGGATTCACACTTGCACATACAAGGGACAAGTCTCCAACACCACTCCTTAAATTAAGGAGATTACTTTTACCTTCTATATGACTTAATTATACACATTGGCTCCATATTGCTGCAATCAGCTCCAAAACCGTGTGAGCCCTACCCTTCCCTCCCATAACCGATGCCAGCCCATGCTTATCCCCTTGGATGAGTCATTACCCATTTACTAAACATAACTAATCAAAATTGACTTTTCAATCCATTAGGCTCATTCCAATCATCTCTTTTCCCCTAGCTTCATTCCAGCCGATGAAGAGCCCTTCAAGACCCTCTCAATGAAGTTCTTGAGCATGGAAGGTAGATCTAACTTCTAAGCTTCTAAGGTAATGGTTTAAGGCTTATTTTGGCTTTTTCTTTCATCTCTTCACCATCTACACTTAGATCCGTGGCTCATCACTTCCTATGGCTATTCTCAGTGTTTTAAGGTTATAACACCAACCAATTTGGCTGAAGCAAGTATAGGGACCAAGGTTTCCCAAATTTGCATTTTAAGGTAAAAACATACCTTAAGCTTCTATATCTCTTCACCCGATTTTATCCCCTTGATTTTTATGAGTTTATACACTCAAATCTTCATATTTACATGTTCATTCAGTTGGTTAGCCTTTTGAAGCAAGTGAGGCCGAGATCTAGAGGAATACCCTTTTAAGGCATTTTTCCAAGGTAAAACCTAATACCAAGACAGCTTGTTGTTGTATAGCTATTTCCTATGTCTATATGGTGGATCTAACACCTTGTGGTGTGTTTAATTCAGGCCGAATCCATCTTGAAGTTCCCTTGCATTTTTAAGGTGATTTTGCCTTAAATCTTACATTAATTATTCCTTATGGTTAAGCTCAAGCTTGGAGTATAACCATATCTTATTTTGGTGTATTAAACATGTCTAAATGATGTGGTGAATTTTCCTTCAAGTGGCCGAGTTCATACAAGGAGAAAACAAGGTATAAACACCTTAAAACTTATGATTTTATGATTTCCTAACCTATATATTAATTATGCCGAGAGGGAACTTAATAATATGGGTTATATTAACCTAGAAATGGAAAAAAATGACTAAGATAAATTAAGCTAGTCATTTAAGAGATTTAATTAACATAATGGTCAAATTATGACATTATGTGGAAAAATAATTATATTAAAGTGAGGCCGTGAGTATATGCTATATTTTGAGACATTTAAAGTGTAATTTATTTTGCAAGTTCAAGGTTGTAATAAGGCCATGTCATTAGGCCATTTTAATTTAAGTTTATAAGCTTATTTAGTTAGATTTATGCTTATATAATTAAGTTTGGGGTCAAACGGTAATTACTAACAAAATATTAGGCCGTGGGCTTAATCTAGAGGAATTTAGGGTTTTTAAATGAATTTAATAAAAATTATAACATTTTATAAAGTTTTGGGTCAAAATTGTAAAAATAGAAAAGTATAGGTGAAGTTTTGTAATTACCGAAAGGTTTGGGTCCAATTTGGTATTAGAAGTCAAAGTTGACTATATAGGAGACTTTGACCAAGTTTGGAGAATTTTAGAAATTAAAATACTACCTTATATTAAGATAAGTATTAAATTGTAAAAGATTTATAAGAGATGGGGCTATATTGTGATTTCCGAAAACTTGGGGTACTAAATGGAGTTTAGTACAAACCTTAGGTTATTAGGAATTTTTAGAAGTTGATTTGGTTGAATTTGGAGTTTATATGAATTATATAAGTATAATATAAGATATTTCATAATATTGTTACAAATGGGTAACATATGTGGTAAAACCGAGATTTAGAGAAAGTATAAGGTTAGTAATGATGTTTATAACCTTTTGGTGTAGTTTGGTAATTTTTGGAGTTATATATAAGGTTTTATCAAGATATATGTATAATATATAGTTTTGATGATATTAGAAAACTATATGTTATAAAGAGGGGAATTTGGTGAATATAGAAAGTTAAGTGGTGGAAAAATAATTAGAATAGACCTAGGGGGTCTGTTCGGTTATTTAAAAAAAAAAAATATAACCATAGGTTATAATTATATTAAGGTTTAAGGATTATAATATAAGGTATATGTTATAAGTGTAACAATGAAATATAATTGAGGTTGATTTGTGATTTATAGAAGTTTAGTGGTTTGTAGTGAAAGCCGAAAATATAAGGGGCTATTTGGCAATATATAACAATTTACAACTATATGTTATAATTGTTTTAATGACATAAATGTCATAATATATGTTATATAACTAAAATGTAACATTATATTAATTATGTGGTGGATTTTGTAAATATTTAAGAACACTGGTGCTGTTCGGAAATATTAACATTTTAAATGGAATTTATAATATGGTTTTTAATGTTATAAGAGTTATAACATTTATAATATAAGAGGTATTCATTAAAAAGAATGAATATATATTATAAGACTTACCATATAATAAATAGTTCCATAATACATGTATAAAAATGAATATATGTTATGATGTGGAAAATATAATATGGTCTAATAACCATGTATTTTCATGATTAAAGTGATATAAGAAAAAGGGAAAACAATTACAAACATTGGATATGGAATTCTAATGTTAAGAGTGTACATGTGATAATAAGGATTCATATAATTGAAAGTATTGTTTACACATGAGTTATACCACATTGAAATTAAAAAAAAACAAACCTTAGGAAAAAATAATAAATACTAAGGTGAGATGAATGGTACATGACAAAGAATCATGCGTACAATATAGAAACAAACTATACGACATCCAAGGGTATGTTAAGTTACATGCGATAACAAGTTCAACAATAAGTATATTAATATACAAGACAAGACTACATGTAATATAACACCTTTCTAATCCCGAGTTAAGCCGAAAACCGACAAGTTGACAGTTAATAACGGGGGATTAACCGGGAGGTGTTAGTGACGGTACGGGGTACCGTAGAGTATGTTGTTATACGGGATGCTAATCAGTAGTTATGTATTGTTTAGACTGTTAGAGACGACACACGGAGCATAGGAACTTGCTGATTCATACTCCACCGTAATACTCATCAGGGTGAACGGTATGTTATTTATGTGGCTTGATTGTCTCTGAGGATTTCCTCAGTTCAGACATTGTGTGAAAATCTGTGATAAGATTGAATGTCTGCTTGTGTGAATTAATATGCTTGAGTTGCGTATTAATGCTGCTTATATTATTACTGTTGTGCGATAACAGTACCGTTCGTATCTATGATGATAAGTGAAAAATATATCTATTATTAGGATTTTAATTCTTCCTTATTTGCAACAATTCATGTCATATTTCCAAACTTATCATATGCTTTTCCTTAATTTATGTTTTGATGTGAAGTTGATAATTTTATGTGTTAGATGCAGGTAAAAATCTTAAAAGCGCTGCAATAACAAAAGGATTTACATGAAGATAATGATGATTTAATCATCATATCATGCGAACTCACGGCGGTCTACAAGTTTCATACTAATTCACTCACGGCTTGCAATCTGCCGTCTCACACATGCGCGAAGGATCTCACCAATCATCATCGGCCCACACAAATTAATAGTGATTAATTAATCATCACTCCACGTCACAAAGGCTTGAATTGTTAAAGATTTTGGTGGCTGTTATAAACGGTGGGCTAAGGTCCACAATACGCTGTTTTTGAAGGAGATAAAGTGATGCCATCGGATGATAAGGAAAATTAGCAAGTCTCTGTTATAAGGAGATCAAGGGTTTCGATCTTAGGGAGGATTCACGCCGCCTGCGCCTCTCAAGGCAGAGGCTCTGCCTCTCCTCTCTCAATCTCTCCTTGCACCACGATTCCACATTGTTACCACACCCACTTCTGACAGAGGATTAATGCAGAGACACGTGAAGACAGAGACGGAGCAGAGAATCTTCTTAATAGGGTTTCTTCTTTCTTTTTGTCTAATATGTCAAAGTGTTCTTCTTTTGTTGTTTTTTTATTTTTAGAGTTATGTTGAGTAGTAGTTTAATCTCCCGGGTTGGGGTAGCAAAACCGAATCTTTATAGTTATTTTGTAATCTTTTTTCTCTGATTATAATTGCAGTAGTTTAATTCCTGTTCTTCATGTGCTTTAATTCTCTAGCTAATTATTAAGCAATCCTTGTGAGTTTTCTAATCAAAATGCGGCGCTGAGATTAGTTAACAAGACATAGGAAGTTAAACCGGATTAACGACTAGAAGCATGGTTGCCTATAGGTTAATCTGTCTCCAATAGGAATTGGTTATAAAGCGATTGGTTTAAATTGACTTGGGCATGGTTTGTCGGCTTGTTATTTCTACCAGTTAGGATTCGTTGTACAAGGACCGGTCAATGAATTAATTAAGATTCCTGAGTTTATTGCAGAATTAGGGAAGAGTTATAAATAGAATAAAAGTGGAGGTTTGCAGAACAATCCGGGGTGCTTAATTTTTAGAGTTTGAATCTTATCTCTTTATTTTAGTTTATTTACTGTGTTATTATCTATTTATTTTATCTTCGTTCGTTGAGTTATTCTTTTTATTAAATTAAGTAAAACATGAAAAGTGAGTTTCCGTTTCTTAGTTTAGTTTCTCGGTTAGTAAATAAATTATCAGTTAATTGAACGAGGTCCCTGAGATCGACAACCCCACTCAATTCACTATTCCGCAAAACGATAGGTACACTGCCTAGGTAGATATAGTAACATATTTCTGCTAACAATGAACATATTATAAAACAAACTAGCGGCAATGATGCTATCTTATATGTGTAATATAAGGAACGTAAGTAAAACGTTGTAGCATTAGGATAATAAGGTATATAAAATATCTGAGACTTATATACGGAGCATTGGCCTCTTTAACGCCGCTCTCGTATCTAACACTGGATCCCGAGTCGACATACTCAGGATTGGACTACGACCTTAGTCTGTTGTGTTAGGAAAAAAAATAGTAAAGCGATGCGATGGTATAGATAAGTTTATCAAGAGGATGTGGCTCTTGCTGTGAACTGTGATCCATTAACGATACTAGGATACCGTGTGGTAACCATAAGTATCTGGATAAATTTCCAACGAACTACAGATTGTTCGTAGGACGGAGACTCTACTGCTGGAGTGGCTATTGCCGTGGGTGAGCCGCCATAAGAGATGGGTAACTTAGAGACACGTCGTTCTAACGAGACGTTGTCATTAGGCATGACTGAACAATTACGAACGACTATATTAGCTCGCACATTAGGCGAACATTATTTGGGCTTGTATGCCAAAGACGGGAAATTATACTCGTTTATAATTCTCGTTAATTCGCCTTGTTGCTCAGTGGTTATGCTTTATAATTGTGTGTGGTATGTTGATGGATTTGTTTGAACGAGCCATTGTGCTCATATTGTGTGTTGTGTACTGGTTGAGTCGAGTCGCTGTACTCATGTGCAGATTATGGTGGATTGTTTGGTCGAGTGAGTCGCCGTACTCAATTATGAACTATTAAGTGTTTGTTGGAATGGAGTCTCTGTACTCATATAAGTGTTGTAACGCTTTCAGTGGTCTATATCGATGCGATGTGTGAGTCGGGGCTTGTTTGTGTTTGAGTTTACTGCAATATATATTTTGCTTTACAGTTTTAACAGTAAACTACTTGCATGAAAATGAATTGCATGCTCTCGACCAATTAACTGAGGGTCCGAGGGGGCATGACAGTCATGTAGTAACATACTCAGCAGGGGCTGATTCCATACCACAAACAACCATTTTGCAGGTATGCAGCTTCCGGTGTCGGCAAGAGAGGGACGCGCTGGGTAGTTTAATTACAGTTGTTGAAATATGCACTATTGCATTTTGATACGAACTTAGAAACGTGTATAGGATTGGGGTACTTAAAATGCTCACTGTGAATGTATTTTATATTGGTTTGGGAAGGATAGATATATCTCTTGTTGTCACTGTGGGAAATTGTTTCGCATTTAAGAATATATCAGTAAGCACGTTATTACTCGTATGGGCGAGTAAGAACGGTGACACCAGTAGTTCAGTTGTGGAGATTACCGCTGCGATTATGATGTTAAATAAGATGATTAGGAGCCGATTAGAGTAGGGGTGTTACAGGTATCTCCAAGTCTGTCTTCAAGAATCTCAGCATCATGTAAAGACACTCACTCAACTCTTTTGGCGACTTTGGTACGCCCGATGCTAATATACTCACTCTAGGATTTCTTCTTTTGCCCAAGGATGGTGTCAGGCAGACAACTTCATTCAACTTGCGCAACCTTTTCTTCCTTTCTCTTCCTCTGCCCTACACCCACATCGCCAATATAACCCTAATTGGTTAGAAGTTTTAGTGGATCCGAGTCTGGATTATGGTGATCATATGGGCTATGCATATGTTGGCCGCCAAAATAACAATATCATCCTAACAGATCTTTATGTAGCCAAGGGACACTTTATAACTATGGAAGTTAAGGCTCTTGCTCTTGAATCTAGAGTGCAGGCTGCACAAGATACGAGGGTTCAATATGTTCGGTTCCTAATGGGTTGTAAAGCTTTATCGGATTACCTTATCTCTGGTAGTGCAACCTCATTATACGAATCGATTAAGGCATATTTACATCGGGTGAGCTTACAGCTTAATAGCTTTAGTGATGTATATATGGTTTTTTATACCTAGAGACAATATGTCAGCGCATAGTCTAGCTAACCATGCACATTGTTCCCAATAGCGCAATTCATGGTGTTCCGGTGAGATTCCGGAATATGTAATCAACTTATGTACCTCTTGATATCAATATACTCTCCTTTTTTCAAAAAAAAAAAAGAATATGTATTCTTCTTTTCTTTGTACGGTATCCTCTTTATTATTAGTTATAACACCCCATATGGGCAAAGAAAATGACGTCCTCGTCGCAAGTCCCATGGACCTCATCGGTATATGGGTAGATGTCCAACAACCTAGCTCTCAAATCATTCGGGCTTGAAAACTAGCCTCTTTTAATCCCTTTATCCTCACATGGACTTAAAAGTGGAAGGTTTTGTTGTTGTAGTCTCCCCATATGTATCCTTATAAACCACTCATATTACTACTCATATCCTGATGTGGGATGGATATTACATTAGCTCTTCCCCACATCCATCGTCTTTTTTATTTTATAGCACACTTTTCTATTTTACAATTTATTATATAGGATAAAATAGTTTTATAAAATTTGGTATTAGATTGCTTACTTAAACAATTATAAAACTTATATTTAAAAAAACAGTTTTATAAACAGGACAACGAATATAATTAAGGAAACAATATATTGTGGTGAGGGGTTCATTGTGTAAATTTAAAATCTAGTTCTTAATAACAATCAATTCGATCAACCTGCTGTGATACGGTAGCTACTGAGGATGATATATCTATCAAAACACAAACCAGCCATCTTTCCTGCAAAAGTTTTTTGTCGTTGTGTGCCAAATTCCCAGGGGACTATTGTTATATGTATAGGAACAATATTAAAGACGGTTCATTATTTTTATTGATGGGAATACCAAAAGATTAAAAAGTTTTGGTTACAGGCAAAAGTTACACATGACTACATTAACTGCTATATATAGCAAAATAAATATGTATATTAAATATATAAGTTATACTGTCGGTGTATAAAAAAATTGTATTTTTGGTAAAATGGTTTATTATATAGTTAATTCACAATATTCCTCTAAAAAAATTTGTAATTCACAATATACTTTTTTTTTTAACATATCATAAGATACCCTTAAAAAGCTTCGAAATTCACAAAATACCCTAATATGTGGAATGACCTTAACTATTGACTATTTTACCCCATTGTAGGTCATGTTTCAAGTTCATAATACGACTCTTTTTTTACATAGGAGAATTTTAAAATTTAACAATAAAATGTTGAAAAATTTAATTAAACGCCACTAGATTTATGGCTAATTCAAAAAATACTACTAAAAAAAGTAACGAAATTTTTAAATATATAAAAAAATTAAAATTTTACTTTTAAAAAAATGTTGAAAAATTAAAAAAAAAACTGATTTTTTTAAAAACAAAAGTTACAATTTTAAAAAAATGTAGAGATTTTTTTAAAAATCAAACATTAAAAATATAAAAAGTTAGTAAAATATAAAAATAATTAAATTTAAGAAATTACTAAAATTTAAAAATTAAAATTATTATATTATTAAATATTAGATTTTTTTTTCAATGATTAGGTACCATAAAGTAGAATATAGAACTTAAAGCATAATTTATATTCTATAAAATGATATTTTTCATCTTTAGTGTCATTTTATGAAAGACAATTAGTACTTGTAGACATACTCCCTCCTTCCTCAATTGACCGTCCTGTTTATTATTTGGACATGTCGTTTGGCTTCAACATTGAACATATAAGATAAAATAATTTTAAAAATTTAAGTTTTGCATATGATTTCTTACATGATAAACTATATATTACAAATTTAGTTTTATAAAATTATTTTATTTAAAATTTTTAGTATTAAAGTGAAAAAACGTGCCATAAAGCAAACAGGACAGTCAATTCAGGACGGAAGTACTAAATATGTAAAAAAAACAAAAAAATTATGTCATAAAGTCATCTCTAATATAGAATAATTTTTTGTAAAGATATATTAATACTTAGAACATTTAAAAATAATTTATTATGAAGAAATAATTTAACTATGTAGAATATAAATTACGTATTTAAAAAGTATTCTAAAAAATATTATTTTTTATAATATTTTAACTTTTCTAAATTTTCTAAAAAATAAATTGTAAAACTTTTCAAATTTGTTCAATTTTTCTAGTTTTTTTAAAAAAATTAAAATTAGTTTATTCATCTACTTTTTAAAAAATTTAAATTTAATTTATTTATCTATTTTTTAAAAACTTTCATTTTTTAAAGTTTTTCTAATTATTTAAAAAAAGAATTTTTATTTATTTTTATATATTTTTTAGAATTTCGTAACTTTTTTTAGTGTTATTTCATGAATTAGCCAAAAATATAGTAAAATTTCATGAAATTGCCCACTATTGTTTTTGTTAAATTTCATAAAATCCTACGGTATATTGTGAACTTGAAATATCAGGGGTAAAGTACTCATTATTTAAGGTTATTCGACGAATTAAGGGTATTTTGTGAATTTTAAAATTTTTTGGGGGTATATAGTGATCATATTTTGGAAAATAGGCATGTTATGAATTATGAAAATTTTAAAAAATAAATTGTTAATTTTTCCAATTTTATATACATATTTTCATTGTTAATGTAGTTACCCGGTGTGGCAAAAATCTGCCATAAAGAGTTTGAAAATGCCACAATGACCATCGTCAAAGTGAACTTTTTAGTTTTCCTCCATATACGGCGTGTTCGTACCTATGTGGTTTTCCCTTTTTTATACCCGACAACTTTTTATTTTTTTGTTCAACTTAAGAGATGCTTAGATGTTGTCCAAAGTTGATAAAACTTTAACGATGCTAAAGTATTATATTTTGGTCCGACACGAAATCAAAAGTTTTTTAAGCTCATATGTTATCCGTGGGACCATAAAACATGTGACATGTGAACGTGTGTTTATTGGGTCCCACATGTCACATATGAGCTTAAAAAACTTTGAATTTGACATTGGACCAGAATATAACACTTTACCATCATTCATGTAATGTTTCATCAAATTTGGATAACATTTAAGCATCTCCTAATTTGAATGAAAATTAGAAAAGTTGTCGGATGTAAAAAAAAGGGAAACACATGGGTGAGGAAAATAATTTATGAAACCTCACATGGGTGAGGAAAGTAATTTATGAAACCTCGTGGGTGGGATGAGTAATTTCACCAAACGTCATGGGTGGGGATGTATTTTCCCTTTTATTATATTAATTTTAAATTATTGTAACTTTTAAAATATACGTTCAAAATGAAAAGAAATTATACTATTGTTCATCTAAATTCAAGCTCTTCACAATAAGAGCACTTATAGATATGTTTAGATAACTTTAATTTATTTTTATATACTTGCGTTGATTCAGTAAATTGATGAAATGATCCATTAAAATTAGTATCACGATTCATTACTAACAAGTGTGTGCCAAATATTTTTCGATGTACAAACAGAATTAATAACGAATCATTATTGTTTTATGATGTATTATTGTTGTTTTATGATGTATTATTATTATCTGTATGATGTATTTTAAGTCTTATATGGTGACTCATATTTCCTTGACGTACCAATTTCAGAACAAATAATGGATCATTATTGTTTTGTAATGTATTATTATTGTTATATGGTGTATTTTTAAACTTCATATGATGAATCATAAGTATCATTGATATGTTTGGATATATACATGTAGTTAAGTATAAACTTTTAAACTCATCAAAATATATTTGTGATTGATCTTGTTTTGAACAGGTTGAATTTAGATGAACAGTTATGAAAAAATTCATTTTAAACTTATATCATAAAAGCTACAACCATTAAAAGTTAATATAACAAATGTATAGAAATTACTCACTAGGAAGAGGCCCATTATGGTGCAGGAACACCACACCGCAACTGTATCCTCGCCTGTCTATAATAACTTTGGTATTTTATTATTGTGTTTTTGTTGTATAACCACCCATTCAAAATATTTGTCATTTTAGAGATGATTATTATGTTTTTGGATATATATATATATATGGTACGTACATGGCATAACCCAGATAAAACCTAGACAAGGAAAAAAAAGACCCCTATATAATATGAATACACCATGAGAATGTTACAAATGTACTGAAACGTTTGAGATACATTTATCTATTTGTGTCGATTATATTCGAGAAAGTTTAAAAAAATGACTGATCATCACAAAATTAATAACCAATTAATGGCCACAAGTAATCACTAACGATCCAACAACTAACTTTAATTATGAAGAAACCAAAATAATCTGTAAAACTTTATATCCTTCAGTTCTCTCTTCCTTGCTTCTTCTAAGGGGTTGTACTTAAAATCCACAAAAAAATCCTTTAAAAATGATACACTTCTCTATTAGGATTAAGCACATGGTACTGTTTGAGCATTTTGTTAAATTTTAATTAGTATAAAAAAAAATCTCATAAAATAAAGACTTCACGGTATAAGTTATATTATTAAAATTACAGATACAGTTGTCAAAATAAAACAAGAGAGAAATTGTAATATATACACTGAAATTGATATTAATTGTTTGTAAACTATCTTATAACTTTTAGTTTAAAGTAGAGAAGAAATGACAGAACCAACACTAAAGCAAACTGAAGCATGAAAACGACTAATTTCATAAAAAAAAGTTGGATTAATAATAAATGATCGACACGTGTGATAAAAAAGGCACATATGGTCAGACAATATAAATAGAAAAATTTCATGTACTGCCATCATATTTTTGACTCATTAAATTGCCAAAAAAAGAAAGAAAGTCATAAAACATCACTATATATTTGTAAAAGTCCATGAAATGTCACTATAGTTATTGATCAGAAGAAAAAAGACAAAAACATCCTACTAATTAACAAAGTACTTCTAAAGTTCATAATATGCCTCTAAGTGGTAAAATCTTCACTAAAATTCACAAGAAATTCAAAAAATACTACTCCCTCCGTCCCACCTTGACCGTCCTATTTACTGTTTGGACATGTCGTTTGACTTCAATTTTTAACATATAAGATAAATTAATTTTGAAAATTTAAGTTTTGCATATGATTCCTTATATGATAAACTATATAATACAAAATTTAGTTTTATAAAATTATTTTACCTCATATGTTTAATATTGAGGTGGAAAAACGTGCCAAAAAGCAAACAGGACACTTATGACGGGACGGAGGTAGTATAAAAGTATAGACAACTAAAAAAATTCAAATATTATAAAAAATTATTAAAAATTGAAAAATAAAAATATATTAAAATATTGAGAAAAAAATAAATATTTCTTAGATATTTCTAAAAATATTCAGTATCATAAAAAAATAAAGTGTTTTAAACAAATATTTTATACCAATTTTTCCATTTTTTATCAATTCAGTACCACAAATTTTACCTTATATTTTTTAGATGAATTTTTCTACCAATTTAAATTATTTATTAAAAATCAAATATTTTGTATTTTTTCACTAATATCAGAAAATTTATTTGTAAAAATTTATATTCTATTTTACAATAATTTTATGACGTAATCTTTTTTATTATCTACATAATATTATGTCTTAAAGTTACCACAAATAGAATATAAACTTTTAAAATAATATTTTTGAATGTTAGTTAAAATATTTAATATAATTTAATTTGAATAAATAATTTATATTTTTGAAAAAAAGAGTATTTTTTATTTATTCAAACAAATTTTTTTATTTTTAATAAATATTCAGTATTTTAAAAAAATTTACTCTATTTTGTAGATTACAAAAATATTATGTCATAAAATTATCTGTAAAAGAGAATATTAATTAAAAAAAGAAATTTCTAAATATTAGTTAAAAAATATAAATAATTGAAATAAATAATAAATTGGTATAAAAAATTAATATAAAACGTGTAAGGTATAAATTATGGTATTTAATTGGTATAAATTATTTGTTTAACATTTTATTTTCTTATGTTAATGAATAATTTAAAAAAATCTAAGAAATATTAACTTTTTCTTAACATTTTAATATATTTTTTTAATTTTTATTATATTTTAAATATTTTTTATGGTTCTATAAACATATAATATTTTGAATTTTTGATGAGTTTTAGTAAAAAAAAATTACATACACTTTGATACATATTATGAACTTTAGAAGTACTTTATTGACTAATTGGAATACTTTTATCTTTTTTTCATGAACATTACTAAAAATATCGTGACATTACATGAAATTCCAATTTTCCCTAATAAATACTACGGCAAACGATAAGGCTCGAGTTAAATTCACTAATTGTATTCTATGATCCATTTAACTTTTAGCTACATAATTATTTCTTACAAATAATAATATTTTAAAAAATTATTTATAAGTTTTTATGACTTTTTATTTTAGTTATTTTATATATACTCCATCTTGTTTACAATAAATGATTTGTCACTATTTTTAAAATATAAGATGTTCTAACTTTTTATCATCTATTTACTAATTTTATCCCCTCATCTTATATTTTACAACTATATTTTTTAAAATTACTTCAATTTCCAAGACAAAAAATAAGTATAACTTTCTGTCCTTAATTCTTGTACCTAGAGCTATAAAATATTGAAAACACAAGGGATATATATCAGTTTGTAATCAATTAACCCATCTTAATATGCTATATTATTAAATATGTCACAAATATAAAATGACGAACGGAGAATAAACGAGATAAGTCTTAACTATAATACAAATGCACCTCGAGAGTCATAAGAATAGTCCTAGCAGTAACATACACAAGCCAGTGCGGTAAATAAGAACATCCTCAAAACCAATTCCATTAATTAAAATTAGAAGAGCATTGTTGACAAGTATCCAAGCAAAGAAGGACAAAGTTGAGCAAATTTTACACCCAAATGAAGATACGGTAATGCTTACACCTTCACCACAACACGGCCTGATTCAGTTTCATACCACAAAGTCAAACGCCATTATCATCAAGAACATGAAGAAAAAGCTTGTCCAGTTCCATGCTTTTAGTATAACTTCAACGTCAACCACAACCACGAGAATACAACTGCACACTTCAATGCCACGGCACCTTCCACAGACTGCTTCTTGGACATAGCAAAATACACTTCAAATCAAATCAGCAACATTCATAGGCATTTCATCAATCTGAGTACTGTAGTATTGCTCGATATCCCTGAGAATCTTGATGTCATCATTCTTAACGAAGTTTATCGCAACACCCTATGCCATCATATTCAAGCCAGATTCAGTAGAGATACAACAGGGAGTAGCAACCGATGAAGTGCAATAATAACATTGGCGCAATACACAGTACATTCATTTAGGCTACAGAAGTATAATTCCACATGCATGATAATAAATCGAGCAAATGAAACAAAATAAACACTGCAAAAGGAGAAATGAAATACCTTCCTTCCAAAACGTCCAGATCGACCAATGCGATGAATGTACAGCTCTCGATTGTTTGGTAGATCGTAATTAATGACCAATGAAACCTGGATTAAGTGAAGTATATATCTCAACAAAAGGTCCCCTTAACCAAGAAGGATCATCGAGCAGACAGATTTATGATGATAAGAAAAGAGCATCTAAAGTCATAAAAGTGTAGAACATAAAAGGTCAAGCTAAAACAAACTCAAGATTTACAGGACTGAAACGGCATTACCTGTTGTACATCAATTCCACGAGCCCACACATCAGTGGTGATAAGGACACGGGTTGTGCCAGAACGGAACTCTCCCATTATAGCATCTCTTTCCTTTTGAGGCATATCACCATGCATAGAAGAGACTGTAAAATTATTACTGCGCATCTTCTCTGTCAGCCAGTCAACCTTTACAAGTGTCATATTAGAAATTAATTAGATGATGAGTCATAAGTACATGGTACTGAAAGGAGAAGAATGAGAAACCATGCTTAAATCCAAACATTCTCACATAAAGGCAAGCTAACTGTAAACTACAGACAGCATACAAGTACAAAAATAAAACACCATAATCCATGTGCTTGCATATATGTACAACAGGGTTTCACTTCAACTATTAAAAAATAATGACTAGTCAATGTCAGCTAGAAATCTTTTATAGTGTAATTTTAATATTCTTATACAAGGCTTAACAGAGCACAGACAGCACAAGATTTAGTTTAGTTTGATTCAGAAGATCATATCAAGACCCATCTACAAATCCCCAGTATGATAGATGTAATATATGCAGTGCTAGCAACTTAGTCTCGAATTATTTAATATAAAAGGACAGCTTTCAGTATAGGTAATGACAAACATCTGATCGAAAACACTTCACAATCATCATGATCTATCCATATTCCTCGAAACATTAGTCATCGAGCTATATCAATATCTCAAGCTTGACCACTAAGCAATGACCAAGGAACTAACTTGATTTGTTCACAGTCAAGTCAGATAACAATGCACATCTAAGCAAATTGACCTATGATTATTAGTTTTAACGAGATGGGTAAATGGCTTATCTATATGATCATCTATAAAGTACTAATAAATGATCCTAAATATCATGTTAGTCAGTTAACTAAATCTGGTACATTGGTTGACACAAGAGAAGGGGCTTTGTTATCCCACAGAGTGGTGGACTCAAGTTTGGGAAGCAGTAGCTTCACAGACTGAACAAAAAAGGTCACATTCCATTTTCAAGTTGATTAAAATACAACCTATTTAACCCTTCAACCCATATAGTTCTGTACAAAGTCATCAAAGGATTTCAATGGCCCAAACAGAAGAAATATATTTATGTCCATAAACAAAGAAACCCTAAAAGTGATAGATTTTACATAAACTTCTACTATTAGGTTAAGTATTCTACAAGATCATCAATGCACTTGAAACAAGTAAACAAAAAAGTTAGTCGATACGAATAATTCGTAACATACATTATAAGTGCATGTCATCCGGTACTTAACTTGGTGTAGGCTAACATACTCAGCGCTGGCCTTCCCAGCATATAAAAACAATAGGGAGTAAATAAAAGAGCAGGAAGGGAGATATGACCAAATAACGGTAGCCCACAAGCAGCCACTCCCAAACTGGCTCATAGTCCAACAAGAAAAGCATCATATCCATCATCATCTAAGCAAAACAACCTAAATATTTTACCTTCCCTTTTATGCATACATTTCACAAGATAGTGGATGTGGTGAACAAAAACTACCTTCCGCTTGGTGTTGCAAAAGATGACAGCTTGGGTTATAGTAAGTGTGTCATAAAGATCGCACAATGTGTCAAACTTCCAATCTTCTCTTTCAACCGCAACAAAAAATTGCTTGATACCCTGACCAAGTTCAACCAAAAAAGGTCTTAATAATTGATCCATAGTTCTAAGAATGTTCAAGGAGAGGGAATTCAAGAAGATTCAAACACACCTCAAGAGTCAATTCATCACGTTTGACAAGGATCCGTACAGGGTCTGTCATAAATTTGTTGGTTATCTCCAAAATTTCATTTGGAAGAGTAGCAGAAATCAAGACAACCTGACAATTAAGCAAGTAAGCATACAGGTTAGTGTAGTAGCAAGCATCACAGCCAAAAAGACGGAGAAAACACCGAGATGCAGCTGCTAGCAAATCATGTAACTTAAACACATTAAGTAAAGGAGTGTACTGCTGTCTGCCTGTCACAGATAAATCTGTACAAAGGAGCCATACAGCCGCAGCATGTGATACGAGTCTTTAAATTACTGAAAGCAGCATTTCTAGAAGATATAAAGACAGCTACACATATGTGCGCAAGCTGACGTCTTTAGCAAGAAGTAATATGAATTGACCGGTGACAAAAAAAGAGAAGGAATATTGAGAGAGCACCTGGAGATCTGGGGGTAAATATCTATAAACATCGTAAATTTGATCCTTGAATCCTCTACTCAACATCTCATCTGATTCATCCTGTTAACAAAGCATGACAAAATCATAATCCACTTTCCACGTGGTATTGAAGTAGTAAAAATAAAGGAATTAAAATGAAAAAGAGCAGTAAACTCACAAGAATCAGCAATTTTATATGTCTGGTTCTAAGTGTTCTCCTCTTGATCATATCACAGACCCTGCCTGGTGTTCCAGACACCACGTGAACCCCGTTTTCCAGTCTCCTGATATCCTCACCCACACTTTGGCCTCCAATGCATGCATGCGCCTGTATGTTCATGAACTCACCAATTGCCAATATTACTTTCTGTGTCTGGGAAGCCAGTTCCCTGGTAGGTGATAAGATCAGAGCTTGGGCCCTGAGGAGCAAAGGTAGCTAGTTAAATAAGCCCCAAAGTAACAGCCGATCAAAGGGACAGCCAAGAGCATATTTTAAGAGCTAATGTGTGAAGGGCGGTATGAAAGACTCAGACCCCAACACCTGAATTTGATGATACAGACAACGGATAGCTCAAAAGGCAATTAATAGTAGTCCTCCGGAAAAATCACAACAAAATAGCTATCAACTCTCCCGCTCAAACATAAAGTTTATCAGCCCGTCTCCTAACCGCCCAATTGCACTTCAACAATTGCTAACCCCAAACAGACCCGAAAGAGAGAACCCCGACGAGCTAGGTCACGAATCAAACAAAAGAGGAGAGAAACCAAAACCAATTAATTCCCACAACCAAATTAGGGTTGACCTTAACCAACTTAGGTTTTCCAAAGTTTAGGACTTTCGTTGTATTTCTTTTCTCCCCGTAATATGAACAGACAAAAACATGAAATTAAGGAGAGAAAATGCCAAGGGGTTAGTATTTCAGACTTACTCTCGTGTGGCGGTGTCGACAATCTGGCAAACTGTGAGAGCGATCATTGAAGACTTGCCCGTACCAGACTGAGCCTGCGCGATGACGTCACGCCCCTGAATGATGGGGAGGACGGCCCTCTGCTGTATGGCCGATGGTTTCTCGAAGCCGTACTGGAAGATTCCTCGAAGAAGATTGTCTTTGAGCCCCATGTCGACGAAACTCTGGATTGGTTCCACTCCCTCTGTTGTCTCAAAAACCAGTTTCTCGTCATCTGGCCCGCCTCTTCGCCCCCGATTTGCTGGCACCACTGATGCTGCCGCCATGTCTCAGCTAGCTCGTCCCTGTCTTTCTCTCTTTCAACTTTCAGGTATGCTTCGACCTGGGCAGCAGGGTTGATGTTCTCTCTTTATTTCAAAGAACAAAGCGCCAGACTTCTTCGGAATATATAAGCCAGCCGTACACTGAGGGGAATGTGCTGAAAGCAAACTAATGGTGGTGCTACTGCTTAACAGCATTTTGATCATTGAATTCTTTTTAATTTAAAATTTAAATTAATAATGAAGATTTGAAATTTGTATTATAAGAGTACAATCATAAAAATATGAATTTTGATCATAACAAATTCGAAAAAATAATCAATTTTGAGGAAAAAATAAAAACAAAATCAATGACTAATTAAATTAATATTCTTTAGTAAAATTATTATGGAATAGTAAATTTTACATTATTTGACAAATAAAGTATATTTATTTATATTTATTTTTAAGAAAAAATGCTTAGAAATAACATTTTTTCCTTTACAATAGACCTAACAATTTTGACCCAACTGAAATTCAACCCGAACCCAATCCATAATTTTACGGGTTAGGGTCTTGATTATTGACCTATTTATTTTTGGGCGGGTTAGGGTAATAAGTAAAATTTGTGGGTTGGGTTAGGGTAGAGATCTAAACCCATAACCCAACCTGAAACCCAAAAATATATTTATTAATAATAAAAAATAAAAATATTATTGTACATATATTTATATATTACATTTAGACCAAAGTATGTCTTAGTTGTAAATAGAAAATATTTACCAATCGGTCCAAGTCTAGTTGAATTATTCAACCTTTAAAAATATTACACACTTCATTATGTTAGTTAAACAAACAGTCCAACCAGCTCTAGATATCAAACAATTATTTTAAGAGTTTGACTTCACATGTAACACCCCTACTCCAAAATTTGGATAATCTAACACGCCTAACAGAAATAATTAATCGAGTCGCAGCGGAAAATAAAACCGATCATAACTTAAACCCGGGTGTTACCCGCCATTACTCACCCATGTGAGTAATGAAGCGGTTACCAACAACATATCCAAAAACCCGCAGTGATGACAAAGACATAAATACAACATAGTTTACAATACTAATTTCCAAAAAGGACAGTGAGCAGTCTACCTAATTAATACCATGTGAGGGCCAACATAATCCTAAGGTATAATAGCACGTATACCGTTAACTACTCCCAGAGTCCCGCACTCGCGCATGGGTCTTCATCAGCTACGATCATGTAATTTGGTGGCCATAAAGGCTCAGCACAACCGCTGAGCATGCTACTATATGACCCTCTTGGACCTTTGAACTACTCAGGTTAATTAGCCCAATTGTTAACATGCAATTCAGGTTTCATGCTATTTCCTTTTACAATATAACAAACTGTAAAATGCAACATTAAAGCAAACACCAATTCATCCAACAATTACATAGTTCATTCCATTCCACAACAAGCATATAGACCTTCAATGCAGAAGAAAGTAAAGTAACACAACGAGATTTAGTCTTATGATTTCTCGTGTGAGGGCCTCTAGGGCCATTGTTCATTTCTTACATGTAATCACTCCTCAACTTAATCTTCGTTTTATTCCACTTCTTAAACTTTCCACTTTGCCATCACATTTTCACTCAGTTTACAAATTCCGGGCCCAAATGCCCTTACCCATTTACAAATTATGGGCCCAAATGCCCTTGCTCAGTTTACAAATTCTGGGCCCAAATGCCCTTACTCAGTTTACAAATTCTGGGCCCAATTGCCCTTACACTAGCGGTGGTGCCTTCGTCTAACCAAGTTTACGTTTGTTGAAAATCCACAACTTAAAGTTGTAGGATATAATGTTACTGGGCCACAATTACCCATTTCACCAACAGTAGTGTCTTTGACCAAGTAACCATTCGTTACTTGGAATTTCCATGAGCGGACCTGTTGTCAATCATCCCTCGTGATCACAATGCGTAACCAGGCGGTCCTCGATTTCTCACCATATATATTCAACACCTCTTACCACAAACAACCTCTCAATGAATTGATTAAGTTCTCTTAATCTAAATGCCTAAGATTCAATCTTAGGTTATCCAGCGATTAACTTCTCGAATGTATGTCGACCTTTCAGGTCTTTAATGTATACCTAGAAGGCATCTAGTGTATTTCTGTACTCGAGTTCATTTCCTCGTGAGAACGGTATTCCCGTCTCTTCTTAGGTTATCTTAGGATAAATCATTTATGGTATTATCCTTTCATGAGTGATGTTTCTGTATCACTACTCATATCTTGTTTTAAGATATATGAATACATATACATGTGTTCGGTATCTGTCTTCATTCGAATGACTATCGTGTACAAAATAATGGCGCATGTATTCGACAGATAAATCATATAACACATTTACATACAAGCATACATATCATCTTGTCAAACATTTCACACATCCAAACCCGAGGGAATCCTCGTGCACAATCAGATCACACAATAACATACCTTACACCGATGAACAATGCTAGCGTGACGTATCACGCTCGTCCTCTACTCTCGTGTAACTCGTAGCCAGTAACTCCTAGCTCGTATCACTGGAATATACCACTAAGTATTAATTTACTGTAATTCAACTAACCCGGTATTCCATATAACCACTAATCCCTTGGTATTAACCCTGTGATCCGTTCATCGTTGTTACTCGGGTTTTTAAATGTATTAGGGATTAGTTTAAACCTTACATTATTTATGTTATAATTAATACGTAGTATTAGTTTACTACTTACGATTTTAATCCATATAATCTCCCACTTAGTCATAGGTTACAACTCTTGTATATAGATATACATATTTATATACATAACAATATAGTCGTTACTATATGTTATAATTGACCATATAATATTATTAAACTTTTAACTCTCATATAGGTTATGAGTGGATCATCTTGGCCCTCTTTGGTCAATTAAGTTGACTTGGTCAGTTTGGGTTGACTTGTCAATTTTGGTTGACTTGGTCAGTGTAGGTTGACTTGGTCAATTTAGGTTGACTTGGTCAATTTAGGTTGACTTGGTCAATGTATCCAAGTCAGCAAGTCTATACGATTCATATTATAATCTTTGAATTATATAGTCCATTTGTTTGTTCAATTCTTACAACTTGACATTAGTTATCGCACCTAATGTTACATAATTAGATCCTCCACTTAAGTACCATACTTTATCCACCTCCGTATGATTATTATATCATGTTATATAATTCTTCACATGTCTCATTTTCACACAAGTCTACATAATTATAATACCCTTATCTAAATGATATCTCTTATCATTTCATGTGAATCCCTTGATTCTTTAATTGTGTTATGTGTTACACTTGAACACCAAGACCATATCCTTAATATTATATAATGTCATCTCATACACTATATTTAATTTTCTAAACTTTATTTGGTTTCTCACTAGCCTTATAATTTTTATTTCCCAAAATATCCACCTTATTTTATGTGAATTATATAACTCCTCACCTTATGTTCATTCTTACCTTAATGAATGTTAGTACTTGTAGTTAATGTAACACTCATATTATCTCCAACCATAAATTAAATCTTAACTCCCAACCTAATGTATTTACGTAGCAGCCCCCTATAATTTTGTTAATTACAAATCTCCCACACTAGTTTTTTTAATGATACAATTTTACTCCTTATGTCTTATGTTATAATATTTCTACTCTTAACTAATTTTAACCTATAATTTTCAACCATATATTATAAAGTAGAACATGCCCCTTGCTGTTATAGTTTTATCCTCCTTATTCCCTAACTCTTCTTTATTTACCATTTAACCCACTTTATTTTACAAATCTTACAATATCATCCGTAAACCATATATTATACAACCCCTTCAATTAAATTCTAAATTTAACTCTAAAAGTTCCAATAAATTCCCTACAGCCCCTGGACTGTTTCCAAATATCTTTTCTGCCCCCAACTTTCGAAAATTACAATTTGACCCTGATAGTTTTATAAACTTTACATTTAACTCCTAAACTTGTTTAAATTCCTAATTTAATTATTCCACTTATCCAATTTGGTCAACTCTCCCTATATGGTCAAGGTTGACCACCAACCTACTGCCTTGACCATAACTTTTCCATAATTACAAATTTGACCCCAATTTTTTCTAGAATGACCATTTAAGCCCTAAACTTTAAAAAACTTATATTTTAAGGTCTAATTTTCGGCCATGTATCATTTTAACACCTTAAGTTTCCCTTATTTAAACTTAGCCACCTACACTTTACCCCTTTGTTCACTAGAACATTATTTAAGTTTATAATTGTTTTTAAAACTTAATTTTAGCCTTAAACTTGATCCAATTTTCACTAAATTCGTAAGTATTTTTCCTTGACATTTTTAGGAGGTTTTAAACTCACCAAACAGCCTATTAACACCAGGTTTTCTCACCAATCTTTATACTAACCAAATACATAACTTTTAAAGCATAAAAAACCTTATATAATACATATAAATGGTCTAAACACTTGGCCTTATTACAACTTCAAATGTAACATTTAAATGACATAAAATATTCATAATTACACTACAAGTCTTGGCTTTTTGAGTGTATACCCAGAAACTTTCCTAATTTGCATTTTAACCCCTTTTATACATTTTTATGACATTATAAGTCATCATTTATCAATGTAACTTAGCATAGCCTGTCACCATAGTTTTTAATTACATTTTCAGTCAAAACAGCCCATGTGACACTTCCCATTCTCGGCCCTAATTGTTTGTACAAAACAAAATGTATTAAGGCTTAAAAAATATGTTTTTAAGGAAGACTTACTTGCTTAAGGCTCCAAAACACCTTGAATGCCCTTGTATTTAAGCACTATATATATATTTAGGCTTAGGTTAGTTTTTATCAGTAAACACAAGATTAAACCATGGCTTGAAAGCCTTGAAGCTTAGTTAGGGTCTTTACCTTCCAAATTTGATTTTTAGATCACTTTCTTTCTCTTTGCTCACGGTTTCTCCTTGGGTTTTCAATGACCCATTCAGACATTTTTTGAACCAGTAAAAGGAGCACAAGTTAGGTCTTTTTCATATTCACAAAATTAAGGAAGTTTTAAAGCATAAAAATGTGC
Source organism: Limonium bicolor (assembly GCA_023374045.1). Classification (NCBI taxonomy): domain Eukaryota; kingdom Viridiplantae; phylum Streptophyta; class Magnoliopsida; order Caryophyllales; family Plumbaginaceae; genus Limonium; species Limonium bicolor. Next base: position 3,362,790 of record CM041779.1, on the reverse strand, counting down.
ATTAAGGAGAATGTTTTACCTTGAACTCTCCAATGAGTATTTTTCCTTAAACTTTCAGTAAGATCTAGGAAAATATGAATATAATTAGATATTGCGAAGATCTACAAGTGATAGGAAGTTAAATGACTCAAAATCAAGATTTATGACTTACTTTAGGAGGTTTCTTTGAGAGGTTTTCTCCCCTTGATTTCGGTCATCAATGGGTGTGGATGAAGCTTAATTTTAGTATGATAAAAGTGAAGAAAAATGGTGTAAGATATGGTGGATTTTCGGACATAAAATAACCCTTGGAAGAAATGGAGTTTTAAAGCACATTTTACCTTGTTTTTGTTGTTGAACTTGGTCTAGGTCCACCCCCATGGTTTTGGTGTTGTTTTGAGCTCCTAAGCATGTAATTTTTGGACATGGAGATGTGGGAGAACATTAGTAGAAGTTCTAGGACTTAAAATGGACGAAGGAAGGAGTTAGAGTCACTTTTCTTACCTTAACTTGCAAGATCTTGTTTTAGCTGTTCACCCACGGTTTTGGACTGTTTCCATGGCCCGTGCTCCATTATTTTTGAGTTAGAATGAAAGGGATGTACTGGGTGGCGATTTGGTGCAAGAAAAATGGAGTTTTAAGGCAACATGAGTGGAATAGGCTTAAAACACCATTAATGGAGCTTGGAGCTTGAAGAAGAAGAAGACGGAGTTGGAGAATAATGGTGTGAGGATGGCTGGTAGGAAGTCAGGAGACAGCTTCTGTCGTTTGTGGAAGCATGGGCAAGAGAAGAATTGTGAGAGAATGAGTATTAGTAAGAGAAAAGGTTAAAGTAAAGGTGTGTAAGTGTGTAAAGTTAGTTTGTCTACGTTCCTCTTTTGTTTGTCTCTATTTTGACTCTCCTTTGGCTGCCGAATTCCATTGCTTTGGGGGGGGGGGATTTCAGATTTTAAGACTTAATATTGTAACACTTTAATGTTGTACATTATGACTAGGTTTATGTGTTAGGTTGTGACATATGTTATTCCCTTGTTCTTATGTGTATATATATAAGTGGCTATTTGCACTTATAATTTGGTTTGACTATATAAAATAATTTATATAATCTTATCACATTGTTTGTGATATTAATACATGTATTAATGTGTTACATGTTGTTGTATTAATTTTAGGAGTTGTTTTCTTCTTATCAATGTAGTCTCTTTAGTTCATGATTTTTATGTGGTTTGATGTCCATCTTTTATGTATATATGTTTGGAGATTTTAATATTCCTTAATGAATATTGCTCCTTAGCCGTTGGTGTTTTATTATCATTTATTGTAATTATATAAAGTATACCATATAATTTCGTCACAAGATTGTGATCTTATCTTATGTATTAATGTACTATATGTTACATTAATTTTAGGAGTTGTTTCCTTCTTATAAATATTACCTCTTTGGTCCATTATTTTATGTGAGACTTGGTGTTCATTTTGGACTTTACATACTTGTTTATATATATATATATATTTGTAGATGATAAACTCCTTACTGATTTCAAGTTCATGCTTCCTAGTTATCCCTTGATTAAATCATTTCTCTTAATTAATCCATGATTAAATTGTGTAATTAAGGTTTGGGGTATTTCAATCTACCCCCTTTAAAAGACTTCGTCCTGAAGTCTCGTTTCCAAATCAGTTGGTCCTAGAAAATCTAGTTCCACAACTAATATCAATCCTAGGGATCAAGTCCCATATCTCCATAACTTAAACTCAGATGCCTATTCGGCACAACATCAACCACTAGTCATAGTGCAGCAAGTGCACATAATATCTCAACCAAGTGTAACAAGAGTACACCCATTTATAAACGATCATAGTGCACAAAGTGCATCTCCACTAGTATCATACTAATACATGCATCCACACATAGTATCATACAAGATACTTACATCCAAACATAGTATCATACAAGATACTTGCAAAGATAGTATCATATGAGATACTTGCATCCAAACACAAAACAACACAAAATCCCACATACATAACATAAAAATCTAGTGCACACATGTGCACGCCAAGAAGCTCTACCCCCCTTAAAAAGGGTTACGCCCTCGTACCCCCACAAGTATACAACATCAGCTATTCATGGAGTCCTCCAACTCCCAAGTGTTCGTCTCGAGAATGCGGAGTGGAGTCTCCTCATATCTAAGAGACGGATTTAATTCTAGCCTCTCAGGCTCTGAGGCATGCGAAGAGTGAGGCACGTACTTCTTCAGTTGAAAGGCGTGAAATACATAGTGCGCTCTCTCAAGCTTGGTAGATAGGTCTAACTTATAATCTAATGGGCCCACTCACTCCGTGATGAGGTTAGAACCCATGAATTCAGGGCTTAATTTGCCCTTTTTCGTTCTTCTAGATATATTGTAGATTGCTTATTTAATCATGTATTAGCAGCAAGTTATTTTTGACCCCATTCCAATGTGACAGTGTTACAACCGGTCTTTCATAATTTGGTAACAGAGGTATCTTAATCGGCGCGGTATCTTAATTGTACGCGTACTCGATTAGATCTAAATCATCTATCCAGATGTTCTGGAATTCTAGCGTATATTGCGTAATATACTCTCAAGTGTTTCTTGTTTTCGCTCGCTGACTTTCAATATGAGGTGCAATGTGGCATTGAGCTATAGTTAGTATTTAGTGCTCTTTGCACTTGTCTTTTCGATCTTGAGACGTACAGACCTATATATCCACGGTGATAGTCCCCGTCATCCCGTGGCTCCAGATTGCTTCGTTCCGGATTAATTTGTTAGTTGAGTATCTGCTAGGTACCGCTTTATTGATATCTATTTCGTTTTCCGTATGTCGGTCTGACAATAATGTTCGCATGGTTCACCCTACTTTTGCTAGGGGCAATCCATTTGTAGTGTTCGTCGTTGTGTTCTCTATCTCCCAGCATCTGATATGGGTCTGCTCCTTGGCAGTTGAGACATTTGCCCGGAGGTTTATCCATCATTTTCCTATGTTGTAGGGTTTGCCTTCAGTTTGTGTTCTCCATTTTTGAGTTTATTCAGATTCTTCTCATCCGGTTGCCACCATATATTTCTGGCTAATGGCTGTACATAATGGCCGCTTGTCTGCGCGCCACATCCTTGTCGACTAGTCGGGTATTTGCTATAGTGGCTTGCATAGAGTTCTTGCTCTTCAGCTTGAGGCGTCTGTTAGTATACTAGCTTTGCTTTCCTCTTATTGCACACTAGTGTCTTTATGTTTAACCCTATTTAGGTGGAAACGTATCAATGCCCTTATGGCTTGAGCACGTGGTGATCGTTAGATCATATGGTATTGTTACTATATTTCTAGCGCGTGGAGTAGTTCTTCCTATGCCCCTTTCTCGGGTAGCATTCATAACATTTGATAAGTTTCTTCTAGAATGATAAGAATTGTGCTAATATAAGGGACTCCTCGATCCTTATAAGTGTTTTGCATGGTTGTCTGCCCATTTAATGGGGTTTCATTTCCCTTGTAATTAAGTTGACCATTGGCTTTCTCGTCTTCGTGAAGTTCCCTCAACGCTCTATTGTGTGCTACTCACACGGAGTTACGACTTAGGTCGTGTTATAGTCAAGATTCTTGGTTCCTCTAGTCTTGTTGGTTTGATTGAGGTTCTTCTCGTCAAAATATTCAAGGTAGATGGTTTGCATTACTGACTTCGGTATGGAGTTAACTTCTTTCTCTGTCCTATACACTACTTGTTGATATGCAAGGGGTATCTTAATGATACATTACTACTTACTTGCCTAACTTACATATAAGTTTCATCATGTCCACAAGCTCCTTTGGAGTGCGGTCGTCCCACATCTAGTTTCGGTATAGTCCCGGTGTCTGCTTCTTACGACCATGGTATTTGTAGTGTCCGGTAATCTTTGTTGAAGTATCTGTCCATCAACTCATTAGTGGATAGTGTTGGAATGTCCTAAGGAAACTCCTAGGTTCCATGGGTCCCTTGCCCAATAAGCATGCTGATGCACCTTCTCTTCAATAAGTGTTTGCGACATAGCGCCCTAATGGCGGGGTTTACATTATGCAATGCTATGAGGGTGGTTTTTTTTATCTTCTGCCATTGGTGTTATTTGTTGACATTTCCCTTAAATGTTTTGAAGGATTTGCGACCATTTGTATTCACAAGTTATTGTTGGTCTATGGCTTAGTAAGCTCTTTCTTGAAGTTGTTCGTGCATCGGATTCACATGTTTGTTATCTGGTTTTTATGAGCGAAACTTAGTCTTGTTCACCGTCTCAAGCTCTTTTTCGTCTGTAGGCTATTCGTGCTGTTATGGGGTGTGTTTATAGTTTTTCAAACTCTATCTGATCTCTTGGGTCACAACCTTTGGTGTAGTTCCTGGTTTCTTAGCAATGTGCTACTTATGTTTCCCTTTTTGAAAGTCTTTTGCAGTCTAATGTTAATCAGTGCTCATAGTTCGTCATCCTTTGCTATAGGTATTGTTGCCCTCGTGGCATATATTGGAAAGGAGGTCGGAGGTGATACTTTCGCTCTCCTAGACTCGTGTCCTTCTAGTGGCACATTGAATACCTTTGCTTAGGCTTATGCCTTACGGTGTTTAAACTTGGTGTCTGCTATTACTATATGTATTTCCATTGTGGAATTTTGTCCGCTCCTTGTTGGTTATGATACTTCTTCCTAAAGGTGATATTTGGTGTTAATGAAATAAGTAGGTATCGCTCGAGCTTCTTACCCTCAGCTCTTCTTACTTGGGTTTTATGGTTTTGATGGTCTTTCATCTCGATCTCATCAAGGGCTAACGGGCTCTTCCTTGTACAAGTATTCACGGCACCCCTCGGCGTGTGTTGTTGTGGGCATAACATCAGTCCTGATCGTAATGTGTTCGTATTGTATCTATAATTTTCTATAGAATTTGGGAATAAGTTGTGATATTGGGTACTCATGACTTGTCCTTCATCCATCTAATTGGGTGTATTATAGTTCGCGTCAAAGCTTGTGCATCTTGGTTCCTTGCTCTCCTACCATTATTAGCGACGGTAGTGCATCTAGGAAGTGTTATGAACTTCCAATATAAAGTTGTGTTTTGCCTAAGGACTCCACCTCTATCATCGGCAGTGGTTAGCATTCGGTGCCGGTTGCTAAACAGAAAATTGTAGGGGAAAACTATATACAAAAAGAATAAAATAATAAACTAATCCTACAACTCTACTACGGGTAGCAAAATAAAACCCGGTCGGAGTATAGTGTAAATATATTACGACCGAGAGTATCGAACCCAAGGGACTTATAGAAAAGTAGTCCTAATCCGGTAATAACCTATTCTAAGACAAGGGGGGAAATTGAAATGTTTTCTAATCCTAATCAAAACTAACTAACTAAGTGGTTATTACAATGAAATTATCCTTGATCCAGGGTGTGAAACCATCTAGGTACCAATGTGAACTTGCAACATAAACACCAGCCTTCGAATTAACCAACAATTGAATGTGCCGGGTGTCCTGCCGGATACCAGATGCACGGCATATTCAAAGACTTTGAATATGCCGGACATTGGCCACCCGGCACAATCAATATGCGTATTCTTATTCCAGTTTCCGAGAAGAAAACAGAAGACTCACTACCTATTAACAATTCGAGCATATGTCATGCCACGAAATGAACAAAGTAATGGGAAATGTGGGTTAATTCTCACTCTTACTACTAACTCTTAATTCATAAGAAGAGAGTAGGAAGATCATTAAGAGAGTCTAACCTATTCTACTTTTGGATATATCCTCCTCAAGTAGAATTAGCATTAAGAGAATAAGAGATCAACCAATTCTCTTACAATAAGAACCTTACTCAAAATAAACTTGAAATTATATTAAGAAGAACACATTGTTTTACAAAGAGAGTTTCATTCCCTAACCCAAGAACAAACAAGGAATTCCTACTCCACCATCCACACAAATCGAGAGAGAGAGAATACACAGGAGATAAGAAGATTGGATGTAGCCTTAACCCGCCATGGATTCTCCTCTTCGCGTGGAAAGTTGCATAGAATTTCCTTGGACACCAACACCTTGGAATGAGGCGGAAATGGAGTAATGAATGGAGTTTAATACCTTGTCCTATTTATAGGCACCATATTCTTCTCGTGCCGGATGTCATGCCGTGCAAGTTATATCCGACATATAATAACCACGTGCCCAACTGCTAACGGTCGAAACCGCCAAATCTGCGCGAAAAGGTACCTGTGTCGGACAGGATATGTCCGGCACCATACCCGGCATAGGTTGGTTTGGCAACGGTCATTAACTGCCATCGTCTGGTCAATCGAGGCGACTTTTCTCATTTATGCCGGATTGGATATACCCGGCAATGTACCCGGCATAGAGTGCTTTTCTGCTCCATGCTTGTGTCGTGCAGGTATGATCCGGCCTTATGTCCGGCATTGTGGTCAAAAATGTCTCCTTGTATGGAAAAACATATAAAACATCAATCTGAACAAATAATAGACTTAATACATAATATAGCATAAATATTAATTATTCTAACCTTAATTTGACTAATAATCTTATAATTAAGTACACTAAAACATGATAAGTCTGAGGCTTATCAAGGCCCTACACTTACCTTTTGCTAGTCCTCGAGCAAAACAAGATTTAGAAAGGAATAAATACTTATGCACAAAACAGATAAACTTTAGAATGACAATTAGATAAATATTCCTAACCATATGACTCTAATTCATAAGTATCACTTAATCATCCTTATTCCACCAGAAACATACTAATGGGTATAAAAAAACAATTTCAAAACCGATCAAAAACTTTCGGGCTATTTTGCATAAGGGATTTTGTAATCTCTCCTTTTTCCGGTTTCCATCATTCAGCTCTATTTTTCAAGAGTTTCTGAATGTGGCCAAGACACTCATCGATGGTTTTTATGTGTTCAGCCCTATTTTTCAAGGGTTTCTGAATCAACCATGATTTCTTTTGCTTTGAAGAACGGGGAATTTAGGAGAAAAACAAAAGGAAAAACTCTCGTTTCTTGCTTTTATTTTGAGGCAATTTTTGCAACCTCATAATGCTTCTCCTTTGGAAGAAGATTTCTTTTTTTCTTTCTCTTTTTTTTTTCTTCTTCTTCTTTCTTTTTTTCACAAAAACCCTTTTTAAGATTTTCACCCAAAAGATTTTCACAATTTGAAAAGAGAAGGAAAATAATACCCAGAAGTACATAAAGGAAAAAATTAGGAGAAAGATCATATACTCATATTAATATAGAGAATCAAAAAGTTAAAAATAGGAATCTACAAGTCATTAGAAAGCTTACCTCTTGAGAGAACAAGCATTTATTCATTCCTAATCTCATCCCAATCAAAAACATGCAAAAAGTTTAGTAAAACATTGATAAACTTTAAACTTATTATATCAAATATACTAGTGATTTATTTTCTATATAAAAAATATATATATTTTTAAGGGGGGACCCTGCCCTACACTTGGCAGGAACACTGTCCCCAGTGTTCAAAAGACAAATAAAGAAATAAGGAAAGGAAGTGACTCCCCTGTGGTGAAAGAAGACCAGATGCGTGGGGCTGCCCTACACTTAGCCTTCGGCTACTTGGCCGAGTGATCAGAGATCTCGATAGAAACGAAGATCGATCTCGCATACTCCCGTTGATCAATTTAATGCTGGAGACGGGAGTTGACCAAGTGGTCATAGTTGAGCAAAAAGTTGCTGCATTTGCAACTGCATCGACTTATGCTCCATGCGAATGGTCCAGAACTTTTGCAAGTTCCGCTTCCTCGGGTGGTATAAAATCTTGGAATTCGGTGCGCTAGGTGTATGGTCGTGCACTAACCACATTTGCCTGCTGAGGAAGAGAGTCCTTGCCATTCGCCGGTGGTTTTTGATTCCATTTGTGCAGGGAGTGCGTTTGTTGGTTTCGTCGTTGCCTTAAGGAACGAAGAAATGGCTTCTTTGTCTCCTGATCGCGGTCAGATAAATCTTCATGAAGATAATGTGATCGGAGATGCATTCACCTTATTTCCTTAGGAGGAGCAACACAAAATATTAATTTAACAAAATAGTATAAAAAACAATAATATAGAAATGTTACGAAACTAAAAGAAAAATAAATCAATTGAACATGCCGGACCGTGTGTCGGGCATTGCGTACCCGGCAGTGGACTTCCTCCACTAATGCCGGGTTGATTTTACCCGGCATATTGCCCGGCTTGTTCAAACCGAAAGAAATAAATAAAAAAAATGCAACAAGGAGAAATAAAAATAGTGAACGACATAAAATGTAAGAGATCATTTATATGTGTCTTTGCTATTTACGACAAAAATTGGAGAGTAAAATTGAACAAGCCGGGTGTAATGCCGGATATTTCATATCCGGCATCGGACTTCCTTCGAGAAGCCGGGTGTAAGAAACCCGGCATAATACACGGCAAGTTCAAACTCTGAAATTAATTTAAATAATCAAGGTAGGGACTATTAGAAGAGATAAATAAACGAAGAGGTAAACAAGAATAAATTCAAATTGTTAAAAGCTTAACAATGTATGAAATTTTGAAAATAATTTGAACATGCCGGTCATCATGCCGGATAACTTCTGTCCGGCATCAGACTTCCTCCGAATACGCCGGGTATCGGTTGCCCGGCATCGTGCACGGCATATTCAATTCTGCAAAAACTAAGGGTGAATAAATCAGAGAATACAAGAATTAAAGAAAATAAAATGCTGAATGTGTCGGGTATGAGGCATCCGGTCTTTACACCCGGCCTATTCAACCGAATACCAAATTGAGATTAAAAGAATTAGAGAAGTAAAGAATTAAAGAATCAAAGAATAAAGAATAGGGCGTTTTACCGAATTTAGGACTTGGACTAATTCCAAGTCCCCGGCAACGGCGCCAATTTGCTAAACAGAAAATTGTAGGGGAAAACTATATACAAAAATAATAAAATAATAAACTAATCCTACAACTCTACTACGGGTAGCAAAATAAAACCCGGTCGGAGTATAGTGTAAATATATTACGACCGAGAGTATCGAACCCAAGGGACTTATAGAAAATTAGTCCTAATCCGGTAATAACCTATTCTAAGACAAGGGGGGCAATTGAAATGTTTTCTAATCCTAATCAAAACTAACTAACTAAGTGGTAATTACAATGAAATTATCCTTGATCCAGGGTGTGAAACCATCTAGGTACCAATGTGAACTTGCAACATAAACACCAGCCTTCGAATTAACCAACAATTGAATGCGCCGGGTGTCCTGCCGGATACCAGATGCACGGCATATTCAAAGACTTTGAATATGCCGGACATTGGCCACCCGGCAGTGCATCCGGCACAATCAATATGCGTATTCTTATTCCAGTTTCCGAGAAGAAAACAGAAGACTCACTACCTATTAACAATTTGAGCATATGTCATGCCACGAAATGAACAAAGTAATGGGAAATGTGGGTTAATTCTCACTCTTACTACTAACTCTTAATTCATAAGAAGAGAGTAGGAAGATCATTAAGAGAGTCTAACCTATTCTACTTTTGGATATATCCTCCTCAAGTAGAATTAGCATTAAGAGAATAAGAGATCAACCAATTCTCTTACAATAAGAACCTTACTCAAAATAAACTTGAAATTATATTAAGAAGAACACATTGTTTTACAAAGAGAGTTTCATTCCCTAACCCAAGAACAAACAAGGAATTCCTACTCCACCATCCACACAAATCGAGAGAGAGAGAATACACAGGAGATAAGAAGATTGGATGTAGCCTTAACCCGCCATGGATTCTCCTCTTCGCGTGGAAAGTTGCATAGAATTTCCTTGGACACCAACACCTTGGAATGAGGCGGAAATGGAGTAATGAATGGAGTTTAATATGATGTTGAAGTGTGTTGAAAAGTGTAGCCCCTTGTCCTATTTATAGGCACCATATTCTTCTCGTGCCGGATGTCATGCCGTGTAAGTTATATCCGGCATATAATAACCACGTGCCCAACTGCTAACGGTCGAAACCGCCAAATCTGCGTGAAAAGGTACCTGTGCCGGACAGGATATGTCCGGCACCATACCCGGCATAGGTTGGTTTGGCAACGGTCATTAATTGCCATCGTCTGGTCAATCGAGGCGACTTTTCTCATTTATGCCGGATTGGATATACCTGGCAATGTACCCGGCATAGAGTGCTTTTCTGCTCCATGCTTGTGCCGTGCAGGTATGATCCGGCCTTATGTCCGGCATTGTGGTCAGAAATGTCTCCTTGTATGGAAAAACATATAAAACATCAATCTGAACAAATAATAGACTTAATACATAATATACATAAATATTAATTATTCTAACCTTAATTTGACTAATAATCTTATAATTAAGTACACTAAAACATGATAAGTCTGAGGCTTATCACCGGTACAGGTTATGGTGTTTGGCACATGAGCGGTAGTTGAAAATTCACTAACATTTAAACTGGTGTAGTTTGTTACAGTTGGTGTATTCTTTGTGGTTTGCAATGGTCGGACTCATCGGGTCTCTCTGAGGTTTTATAGGGCTTTTGTCCGTAGGGTTTGGAACCCTATTCTATGACAAGCTACAGTTCCTATCCCTTCATGTTACGGGTTTGTATGAAAATTGGGTAATTTTTTTGGTAGCCATGGTATTGTACTCTCTGGTCCACTCGGTCTTTTAGAATTGGTTGTAGTTGTAGCACTTGATGTAGCAAGTGCGCAAGGCGGGCATATTTATTAGTATATTGATTGTCATAGTTCTTGCTGTAGCAAGTGCGCCATGCAGGCTGAGCTATCGGTATTGTAATTGTTGTAGTATTCGTTGTGGTAAGTGTACCCTGAAGGCTGGGTTATTAGTGCGGTGTGGGTCAGCTGTAGTTCTCTTTCCCATCCTTGGCAATTGTTGGTCTCATTGACTCTTCTATCATTTTCTTATGGTTTGTGTGATTCCGGTTTTGAAACGGGTAGGATTGTAGGTATTTAAGCTCATTAAAGTATGGGAGGTTTTCCTAGGGTAACTCTATTGCTCGGCTATCTGAGTTAGGCCCCTTGAGTTCTTTTTTTATACATACATCATGGTAGAGTAAGGCTTTTAGCGCGCGCAATCATGCAGTCAATCAATTAGGTTAAGGATTACGGTTACCTGGATCGCGTTGAGTACTAGTACCAGCGCCTGAGGTTCCCGTAGAGTTCAGAGTGTTCTGACTCTGAGCGACTCCTTCCCCCTCTTGGTTGCTCGTACCAGCCAGGGTCTACCCCGCGTAGTCACCACGTGGTGTCCCGGGCCTAGCAGATGAAGCACTCTAGTTGTCCCTATCGAGGGTGTTCTTTTTCACTATAATTCCATCTGATCTTATCACTCGTTCCCACACGTGTTATTGTGGTAGTAGTGTGTTAGCTCCCTTCCGAGGTGTTGCGTTGTAGCAGCCTAGGCGAGTTTTGCTTTGTAAGCTCTTATAGTTGTCGTGTTCTTCATGTCAGATCTTCTTGAACCTTTGAAGTTGTATAGATTTGAAGTTACCCCTTTTTGGGAGAGACTACCAAGCAGTCATTGGTTCCGCATGTTATACATTTTTTGTAGTCGTCTTAGAATCGTTTTTCCATACTTTAATCTTTAGGCGCATTTATCAGTGCAATCTATTATAACCCAAAGTTCATTGCAGACTTTTATTTTTTTCTATGGTGTTTCAGCTAGAGTATTTGAGTTCAGGATGCAAATGTCTTTTGGATTAAAGACAAGGGCGAGGTGGTCAATTCTCATTTCTGATTTCTGGTAAGGGATTAAATAAGTTATTAGTTCTTGATTAATAATCCGATCTAATCACGTTCTTTCTTCACGTCTCAATTCCTGATTAGTTTTGAAAACTGTCACGATGCTAACAGAAAAATTGTAGGGATAAAAATATATACAAAAGAATGAAATAAATTATTAACTAATCCTACAACTCTACTACGGGTAGCAAAATAAAACCCGGTCGGAGTATAGTGTAAATATATTACGACCGAGAGTATCGTACCCAAGGGACTTATAGAAAATTAGTCCTAATCCGGGCAAAAGCCTATTCTATAATAACAAGGGGGGAATTGAAAATGTGATCCTAAACTAAATAAATAAACTAACTTTGATTTGGGAAGATTATCAATGCAAAAGGTTCGTATGACCAATGATCAAGGGTGGCAAGTCTCAAAGAGGATTTGGTCTCGCAAAATGAATATGTCGGGTGCCATGCCGGACCTTCTCTATCCGGCAAAGTCAAGTTCTTTGAATGTGCCGGGCAAAACCAATCCGGCATTCCATCCGGCATCGTTCATTTCGTAAATACCACTTCCAGAATCAGATCTGCATTAAGGAACTCAATATCCATACTTGCATCGTGCATAGCCAATGCCGCGAATGCAACCAGAATAATGGGGAAAATTAGAGATTAATCCAAAACCTTAGCATTTGTTATCCACTTTTCAGAACAACAATATTAAAGATTACCGAGATCCTAATCTATCCTACTCTTGCTTTGAAAGCCTTAAATAGGACTTATAAATAAGAGAATAAGTGGCTAACTCATTCAACTTGCATGAAGACTAGAAACCTCCGTTAAGAAACTTGTAAATTCCATAATGGTCATAAGTTTTACAAGAAATCTTCCCTAACCAAAAACCTAACAAGGATTCTGCATCATCACATCCAACAACTACAGAAGAAATACAAAGGGGGAGAAGGAGATGTTAATAGCCTTAACCTGCACAAGGTCTTCTTCTTCTCTTGCGTGGATGGATTTGCAGACGTTCCTTGGACACCAACAGGAGTGGGGCGGAAACTGAGATGTGAATGGAGTATAATATGGTGTTGAAGTGTGCCAAATGTAGCCTTCCTCGACCTATTTATAGGCACCAAAAATGTCTCTCTGCCGGGCGTCGTGCCGGATCACCAATAGCCGGCACACGTGATAAATGCGCCCAACTGTTAACGGTCGAAACCGTCAATTCCGCGCGAAACAGTGCCTATGCTGGGTAGAAGATACCCGGCATCACACCCGGCATCATCCTTTTCATCAACGGTCAATAACTGCTATCGCTTGGTCAACCGTGGCGTCTCTTCACTTAAGCCGGATTGAATCTACCCGGCATTTGGTCCGGCAAGGCCTCTTTTCTGTTCTGTGCTTATGCCGTGCAGAAACTACCCGGCATGGAGTCCGGCTTCAACTGAACTTTTGCCTAGAAAATCATTCCTTGCACAGAAAACTCACAAAAAACATAAATCTGTACAAATATTATACTTTAACATATAATAAGCATAAATAACATAAATATAACTTTATTTAGATAAATATAATACTAAATCTAGTGCCTAAAATATGATAAGTCTGCGGCTTATCAAGGCCCTACACTTACCTTTTGCTAGTCCTCGAGCAAAACAAGATTAGAAAGGAGTAATTACTTATGCACAAAACAGATAAACTCTAGAATGACAATAAGATAAATATTCTCAAGTTTCTGACTCTATTTCACAAGTATCACTTAATCTACCTTATCCATCAAAACATACTAATGGGTATAAGGAATTTTCAAAAACCGATCAAAACCTTTGGGCTATTTTGCGTTTAGGGATTTTTGTAAACTCTCCTTTTTCCGGGTTTCCATCATTCAGCTCTATTTTTCAGAGTTTCTGAATGTGGCCAAGACTCTCATCATTGGTTTTTATTATTCAGCCCTATTTTGCAAGGGTTTTCTGAATCAACCGAATTTTTTTTGTATTGAAGAACGGGGAATTTAGGAGAAAAATAAAAGGAAAAACTCTCGTTTGTTGCTTTTATTTTGAGGCAATTTTGCAACCTCAAGGAATATATTGCTTTTCCTTTGGAAGAAGATTTTTCTTTTATTTTTTTCTTCTCTTTTTTTCTTCTTCTTCTTTCTTTTTTCACAAAAAACCCTATTTAAGATTTTCACCCAAAAGATTTTTCACAATTTGAGAAAAAAAATACACCCATAAGTACATAAAGGAAAGAATTAGGAGAAAGATCATGTACTCATGTTATAAAGAGAATCAAAAAGTTAAAAAACAGGAATCTATAAGTCATTAGAAAGCTACCTCTTGAGAGAACAAGCATTTATTCATTCCTAATCTTATCTCGATCAAAAACATGCAAAAAGTTTAGTAAAACATTGATAAAACTCTAAACTTATACATATTATTTAAACAAACATATATATTTTTTTAAGGGGGGATCCCTGCCCTACACTTGGCAGGACACTGTCCCCAGTGTTCGAAAGAAAAATAAAGAAAAATAAGAAATAAAGAAAAGAAGTGACTCCCCTGTGATGAAGAAGACCAGATGCGTGGGGCTGCCCTACACTTAGCCTTTGGCTACTTGGCAGAGTGATCAGAGATATCGATAGAGGTCATGAACGATCTCGCATACTCCCATTGATAAATTTAGCGTTAGAGACGGGAGTTGACCAAGTGGTCATGGTTGAGCAAAAAGTTGCTGTGCAGCGACTTATGCTCCGTGCGAACGTCAGATCTCATGTAATTTCCACTTCCTCAGGTGTTGAAAAAAATCTTGGAATTCAGTGCTCTAGGTGTGTGGTTGTGCACTAACCACATTCACCTGCTGAGGAAGAGAGCTCTTGCCAAACCGCCTGCTGTATTTGAGTATTTGGTAGGGGGTGTGCTTGAACTGCATTCACCTAATTACTTTGGAGGAGTACACAAAATTTAAATTAACAAATATAGTACGAAAAATAATAATAAGACAGGAAGGTTACCAATTCAAGAGAGACAATAAAAAAACGATTTTTTTTTTTGAATATCCGGACATAATGCTGGGCAATTCGTATCCGGCAATGGACTTCTCCCATTAATGCCGGATTGGTTTTACCCGGCCTCTTGCCCGGCTTATTTAAACTCAAAGAGAAAATAAAATAAATCAAAAAGAAAGAAGAGATGGATAAAACGAGATGTTTTGTAATAATAAATAAGATGTTAACATAATTAAATTCGCAAAAATCAAAAGAAGAAACAAAGTTGCGTATGCCGGACGTGGTGCCGGGTGTTCAAAGTCCGGCATTGGACTTCCTCCAAGATTGTCGGATTGATTTTACCCGGCTTTACGCCCGGCGATTTCAACTAAAAAAAAATAAATTAATTAAACGGAAAAGAAGGTAAAATGAAAGAAGAGTGCAAAAAGAAAGAATATTTATAAACAACTCTAAAATTGAAGAGAAAATGTAAAATAAAAAGTTGAGATTGAATATGCCGGATTGTAAGTCGGGCGAATCCGGTCCGGCTTAGGACTTCCTCCATGATGCCGGACGTGTTCTATCCGGCATCATGCACGACATATCCAACCTAGTGAACAAAACAATGAATAAAATAATTAAAGAATAAAAATGTTGAATGTGCCGGGCACTAGCTATCCGGCTTGGTACCCGGCATATTCAACCGAGCAAAAATATGTACAATTTTAAATCAATAAATCAAAGAATAAAGAATAAAGAATAGGGCGTTTTACCGAATTTGAGGACTTGGACTAATTCCAAGTCCCCGACAACGGCGCCAATTTGCTAACAGAAAAATTGTAGGGATAAAAATATATACAAAAGAATGAAATAAATTATTAACTAATCCTACAACTCTACTACGGGTAGCAAAATAAAACCCGGTCGGAGTATAGTGTAAATATATTACGACCGAGAGTATCGTACCCAAGGGACTTATAGAAAATTAGTCCTAATCCGGGCAAAAGCCTATTCTATAATAACAAGGGGGGAATTGAAAATGTGATCCTAAACTAAATAAATAAATAAATAAACTAACTTTGATTTGGGAAGATTATCAATGCAAAAGGTTCGTATGACCAATGATCAAGGGTGGCAAGTCTCAAAGAGGATTTGGTCTCGCAAAATGAATATGCCGGGTGCCATGCCGGACCTTCTCTATCCGGCAAAGTCAAGTTCTTTGAATGTGCCGGGCAAAACCAATCCGGCATTCCATCCGGCATCGTTCATTTCGTAAATACCACTTCCAGAATCAGATCTGCATTAAGGAACTCAATATCCATACTTGCATCGTGCATAGCCAATGCCGCGAATGCAACCAGAATAATGGGGAAATTAGAGATTAATCCAAAACCTTAGCATTTGTTATCCACTTTTCAGAACAACAATATTAAAGATTACCGAGATCCTAATCTATCCTACTCTTGCTTTGAAAGCCTTAAATAGGACTTATAAATAAGAGAATAAGTGGCTGACTCATTCAACTTGCATGAAGACTAGAAACCTCCGTTAAGAAACTTGTAAATTCCATAAATGGTCATAAGAGTTTTACAAGGAAATCTTCCCTAACCAAAAACCTAACAAGGATTCTGCATCACCATCCACACAACTACAAGAAGAGAATACAAAGGGGGAGAAGGAGATGTTAATAGCCTTAACCCTGACAAGGTCTTCTTCTTCTCTTACGTGGATGGTTTTGCAGACATTCCTTGGACACCAACAGATGGAGTGGGGCGGAAACTGAGATGTGAATGGAGTATAATATGGTGTTGAAGTGTGCCAAATTGTAGCCTTCCTCGGCCTATTTATAGGCACCAAAAATGTCTCTTGCCGGGCGTCGTGCCGGATCACCAATAGCCGGCACACGTGATAAATGCGCCCAACTGTTAACGGTCGAAACCGTCAATTCCACGCGAAACAGTGCCTATGCCGGGTAGAAGATACCCGGCATCACACCCGGCATCATCCTTTTCACCAACGGTCAATAACTGCTATCGCTTGGTCAACCGTGGCGTCTCTTCACTTAAGCCGGATTGAATCTACCCGGCATTTGGTCCGGCAAGGCCTCTTTTCTGTTCTGTGCTTATGCCGTGCAGAAACTACCCGACATGGAGTCCGGCTTCAATTGAACTTTTGCCTAGAAAATCATTCCTTGCACAGAAAACTCACAAAAAACATAAATCTGTACAAATATTATACTTTAACATATAATAAGCATAAATAACATAAATATAACTTTATTTAGATAAATATAATACTAAATCTAGTGCCTAAAATATGATAAGTCTGCGGCTTATCACACGACGCTCCTCCATCTCTCTTCTCTCTCAATACTTCTCTCTCTCGATCTGACAAGTGCTGCTGTTGCTCGTTTGGAATTTTGAGTATCTGCTATGAATCCCTCCTCTGTTATGAATTCCTGATCAGTTAAGGTATAGTGGTCAGTCTACTCTTCCTTCAACTCTTCAGTTATGAGAGTTTCCCCGTTCTAATCGTTCTTTGCAAACTGGTTGTGATTCAGCGTTGATTCCTGCGGTTCTGTTGATCTCCCTCGCGTTAGACTCCCTGCGATTTGGTTGTCAGAATCAGGTAAGAGTTGTAATTACGTTTCTTCAGTTGCAATCCTGATTTTGGGAACGCTATCAGTTTTCTGATTCGGGGTTCGGTATAAGCGTTTGAGGAATTCAGTATTTGGGATTGTTGCGTTGTGGTCTGCATTTGGCTGGATTCTGCCTCAGATTTGGGAATCGTTCTACTAATTATCGAGGTAAGTGGTTGATGGATTCAATCCGTATGTTCAGCTATGGGGAGTTTAATTCGGGTTCGGATTGTGTCATTGTTTTACGTTTTATTAACTGCTCACCCTCTGATTGTGCATTGTTTTGACTACCCAAACCCCTATAGTTATGTTTAAAAGCAATTCTGTAATTACACTCAGATTTGACGCGTTTTGGTGTTCTGTCCGTGTGTTTTGCGCTTCTGAGTTTCTGGATTTTGCCGTGTTCGAACGTGTGTCCGAACATTGATGTTCGAACGTGTGTCCGAACATTGATTTTCGGACAGTGATGAGTGTCTAAATGAGCATGTTTTAGGGGAGTATTTCATATGTTTATTCAACACTTTTCATGCTCATTTCTCCACTCTGGCTTGTTTTCCTCCAGTTTTGTGTTTCATTGGTGTCTTACACATTTATTGTTTAAACAGAGGAATAACATAGATAGAAGTAAAGTAGATGAAGAGAGGAACGCGTGGGCGCAAACGGATCCAAAATCGGAGCTGAAACGAAGAAGATACAGCATTTCGAAGTTAGCCTACTGGAATCAACCGACCCATAGGTCTGGGTCGGTCGGACTTTTAAAAGAACGTGATTTTTGTCCCCGAGCTACTGGAATCGACCGACCCATAGTCTGGGTCGGTCCCTGGGTCGGTCGGACTTAAAAAAACGCATTTTCGGCCCCGAAATTGCTCCTGGACGGGACCGACCCAGGGTGGGTCGGTCGGGTCGAAAATTTGCCCAGATCTGCATTTTAAAACGGGGAATTTTGGGGAAAACTTCCCATTCTTCATTCAGCCAGGTTCCGCCCCAAAAACAGAGAGAAGAGGCGATTCCAAGGGAGAAAAGAAGAGAGAAGAAAAGAAGAGAAAAGAAGAAGAAGAAGAAGAAAAAAAGAAGAAAGAAAGAAGAAGAAGAAGAAGAAGAAGAAGAAGAAGAAGAAGAAGAAGAAGAAGAAGAAGAAGAAAGAAGAAGAAAAGCTCATCTCCCTCCAAGCTCCATTAATGGCTTCTTCTATCCCTCTCTCTTTCATTTTCTCTCTTATGTTTGAGTAGAATCATTTGTAGCTAGGGATTGGGGATTTTGTCTCAAAATCCCTAAACTCCATTGTAGATTCTTGAACTCATTTATGGTTTTATTTTAGTTCTTGTTCTTAATACTGATAATAATTGTGTGTTTGTGGCTCTTGAACTTGTCACCCATGATTTGGGGATTTGTTAAGGGTTTTGCCCAATTTGTTATCTATGTGTTAAACTGGTTGGTTTGGCCTACCGATTAGTTGTGCATTATTGTGGATTTCTGTCAACATGTGATTCTGAGATAGAAATCTAGACCGTGAGGACTGAATCATTGTATTCTAATATCGATGATTTCGAGATTAGACTACACTGCAACTTATGGTAGATTTGTGCTTAATGCTTCTGATTGAATTGGGGATTTGAACGAACATTCAGTCCCCGTTAAATTGGTTAGGATTAATAGACCTGGATTTGGCTATTAATTAAATTCCCGTTGTTTAGCTATGAGTTCGAGGTTCGACAATTGGTAGAAAGGGGATGACGGGTGCGAATATCCTATCCCGAGCTACACCTATCCTAGATTAGACAGTTTAATGTTTATTGCTTTCCTTTATTTCTCCAGTTACAACCCAAAAACCCAAAACCCCTAATTTACATTTATGCACTTTTGTATATATCCTCTTGCACATTTACTAAGCTTATAATTAGCTAGATAGTTGCGAAGTCCCTGTGGATACGACCTTGTTGAGCTACAACGACTGGGTTCACTACCCATAGTTAGCAAGATAGTTTTACCACTATTTTGCACAACAGATAGACCCTGTTTTGCCTCTGTATTTCTGTGTTTTTAAAGGTGTCCAAACTTCCGTCCAAACATGTAAGTTCGGACGGGGTGTGAGGACGAATCTGGCTTACGAGTTTCGACTTGTGTCCGAACTTGTAAGTCCGGACAGAAGTTCGGACGCCCCTTCTGCATTCTTCTAATTTCAGTTCGACTTGTGTCCGAACATTGATGTCCGGACACAAGTTCGGACTTTACCACGTATTTGTTTTTCAGAACTTGTTTGAGCTTTGAAGTCTGGACGCATGTCCGGACATCTTTGGTTTTAAGTCTCGACTTGTGTCCGAACATTGACGTTCGGACACATGTCCGGACATTCTGATTTCTGCGCCTTCTGAGTCTTGACTTGTGTCCGAACATTGGCGTTAGGACACATGTTCGGACATGCCTCTGTTTTTGCCTAACATGCTGGTTTGAGCTTCGTTTTGACTTCTATTTGTGGGGTGGTATTCCCCTATTGGTAACTAAGCTTTCTAAATTCTTTGTGGTGCAAATGGTGCACATATGCTTATTATTATTTAAGCTTCTGTTTTGGTACCTAGTATCTCTGTGTCTGAACCGTGGATGGCTGGTTTAGCTATCTCGTAGCGCGCTACGTAGGACGTCCTTCTGTTACCTCATGGGTGTCTTTCCCGTTCCGTTCACAGGTGTTCCACCTGTTCTATTTACGAGTGATGTTTCCTTGTTCTGTTCACGGACTCTATCCGTTCTGTCTGTATGCTTTGGTATCTAGTGTCCCACTCTGTTTGTAAACCTGTCTGCTCTGAATTTTATTTTTGTCATATTGAGTTGGACTTCTGCTTCTGGTATTTGTTTGGAAATCATCTTTTCCTATCTGTTTATCTTCTGGATTTATAATGATATCTATAAATGTTTTGAGCATGCTGGTTGATGAAGTTAGTCATCTACTGGGCATAGTTGTGTGTTCACTCCCCTACTTTCACTAACATTGCAGATTGATCAGCGAGGATCACATCCTTCGACTCTTTGGAGCTTAGCTTGTGGCTCATATAGTTTACTTGATACATTCATGTTTTGACATTGTAGCCTACGGCCCTTAGTAGCGTTTGACGTACACGCTTTTGATCTCTGATTTGACATTTACCTTTGTATTGTGATTTGAAGATACTTTTGCTACACTTTGATTATACTTTATATACAAGTAGTATTTTGGGCCTTATTTGCGAACATTAGTTTAGAGCCTTGCGTTATTAGGTAGTAATACACGGCGTGTAACGTCCCTAACTCCTAAGCCAGTGTTAAGGTCGTTACACTTTCCTTCGGTGAACTGGACCGAGTTACGTTGCCTGCTTAACAGGTCAACCCCATTTGTGCTTAGGATTTATCCTTCTTCAAAGCAGGGTTTAATGTTTACTTGTTACTGCGTATAGGTAGCTTCTTTTAGATAGTATGCAACTATCAGGACTTTTGGTCCTAGACAATTCATCATGTCACTGGTTTCTTTATTATTCTTGATGTCCCAAGTCTCTAGCAACTACATCGGTTCTCCCGAATGGAGGAATTTTCCGTCTCCCTGGCGCTTTTCTTTTCTTCGTCTTTATAGGCGGTATTCGAGGTACGGGCAACGGCGGGTGGGGTACCACTACTATTTCCCGGGATATGCTCCCAACAAGTAAGGACGGTTGTTACCGCTTCAATGTTATTTGGGGTTGCAGGACCTCCATTGCTCCCCGACATGCCTCGTCCTCTGCCAACATATCTTCCTTCACCACTTTCTGATGTCTGTTAGAAGGGTGGATTAGACTCTTACTCGTTAACATACTGTAACTACGGTCGTTTGTATTGAAGTTCCCTCCCAGCTAATATTCGCAAGCATTTAGCATTGCTACGATCTCCTTAGGTCATGAAACTCACAGACGTTTCCAGTATTCCCTAAAATCCAAAGCTCACTGTCTTATCCTATTGTCTCTTGTCATCATAGCGGTACTTCACTCTGATACCACTTTTGTAACACCCATACTCCAAAATTCGGATAATCTAACACGCCTAACAGAAATAATTAATCGAGCCGCAGCGGAAAATAAAACCGATCATAACTTAAACCCGGGTGTTATCCACCATTACTCACCCATGTGAGTAATGAAGCGTTTACCAACAACATAATCCAAAAACCCGCAGTGATGACAAGGACATAAATACAACATAGTTTACAATACTAATTTCCAAAAAGGACAGTGAGCAGTCTACCTAATTAATACCATGTAAGGTCCAACATAATCCTAAGGTATAATAGCAGGTATACCGCTAACTACTCCCAGAGTCCCGCACTCGCGCATCGGTCTTCATCAGCTACGATCCTGTAATTTGGTGGCCATAAAGGCTCAGCACAACCGCTGAGCATGCTACTATATGACCCTCTTGGACCTTTGAACTACTCGGGTTAATTAGCCCAATTGTTAACATGCAATTCCGGTTTCATGCTATTCCGTTTTGCAATATAACAAACTATAAAATGCAACATTAAAGCAAACAACAGTTCATCCAACAATTACATAGTTCATTCCATTCCACAACAAGCATATAGACGTTCAACGCATAAGAAAGTAAAGTAACACAACGAGAGTTAGTCTTATGATTTCTCGTGTCAGGGCCTCTAGGGCCATTGTTCGTTTCTTACATGTAATCACTCCTTAACTTAATCTTCGTTTCATTCCACTTCTTAAACTTCCAATTTGCCATCACACTCTCACTCAGTTTACAAATTCTGGGCCCAAAGGCCCTTACTCAGTTTACAAATTCTTGGCCCAAATGCCCTTACTCAGTTTACAAATTCTGGGCCCAATTGCCCTTACACCAGCGGCGGTGCCTCCGTTCAACAAAGTTTGCGTTTGTTGGAAATCCACAACTTAAAGTTGTAGGATATAATGTTACTGGGCCACAATTACCCGTTTCACCAACAGCGGTGTCTCTGACCAAGTAACCATTCGTTACTTGGAATTTCCTTGAGCGGACCTGTTGTCAGTCATCCCCTTGTGATCACAATGCGCAACCAGGCGGTCCTCGATTTCTCACCATATGTATTCAATACCTCTTACCACAACCAACCTCTCACTGAATTGATTAAGTTCTCTTAATCTAAATGCCTAAGATTCAATCTTAGGTTATCCAGCGATTAACTTCTCGAATGTATGTGGACCTTTCAGGTCTTTAATGTATACCTAGAAGTCATCAAGTGTATTTCTGTACTTGAGTTCATTTCCTCTTGAGAACGGTATTCCCGTCTCTTCTTAAGTTAACTTAGGATAAATCATTTATGGTATTATCCTTCCATGAGTGATGTTTCTGTATCACTACTCATATCTTGTTTTAAGATATATGAATACATATACATGTGTTCGGTATCTGTCTTCGTTCGAATGACTATCGTGTAAAAAATAATGGCGCACGTATTCGATAGATAAATCATATAACACATTTACATACAAGCATACATATCATCTTGTCAAACATTTCACACATCCAGACCCGAGGGAATCCTCAGGCACAATCAGATCACACAATAACATACCTTACACCGATGAACAATGCTAGCGTGACGTATCACACTCGTCCTCTACTCTCGTGTAACTCGTAGCCCGTAACTCCTAGCTCGTATCACTGGAATATACCACTAAGTATTAATTTATTGTAATTCAACTAACCCGGTATTCCATATAACCACTAATCCCCTTGGTATTAACCCCGTGATCCGTTCATCGTTGTTACTCGGGTTTTTAAATGTATTAGGGATTAGTTTAAACCTTACATTATTTATGTTATAATTAATACGTAGTATTAGTTTACTACTTACGATTTTAATCCATATAATCTCCCACTTAGTCATAGGTTACAACTCTTGTATATACATATACGTATTTATATACATAACAATATAGTCGTTACTATATGTTATAATTGACCATAAAGTATTATTAAACTTTTAACTCTCATATAGGTTATGAGTGGGTCATCTTGGCCCTCTTTGGTCAATTAAGTTGACTTGGTCAGTTTGGGTTGACTTGTCAATTTTGGTTGACTTGGTCAGTGTAGGTTGACTTGGTCAATTTTGGTTGACTTGGTCAATGTATCCAAGTTAGCAAGTCTATACGATTCATATTATAATCTTTGAATTATATAGCCCATTTGTTTGTTCAATACTTACCACTTGACATTAGTTATCACACCTAATGTTACATAATTAGATCCTCCACTTAAGTACCATACTTTATCCTCCTCCGTATGATTATTATATCATGTTATATAATTCTTCACATGTCGCATTTTCATACAAGTCTACATAATTATAATACCCTTATCTAATTGATATCTCTTATCATTTCATGTGAATCTCTTGATTCTTTTGTTGTGTTATGTGTTACACTTGAACACCAAGACCATATCCTTAATATTATATAATGTCATCTCATACACTATATTTAATTTTCTATACTTTATTTGGTTTCCCATTAGCCTTATAATTTATATTTCCTAAAATATCCACATTATTTTATGTGAATTATATAACTCCTCACCTTATGTTCATTCTTACCTTAATGAATGTTAGTACTTGTAGTTAATGTAACACTCATATTATCTCCAACCATAAATTAAATCTTAACTCCCAACCTAATGTATTTACACAACAGCCCTCTATAATTTTGTTAATTACAAATCTCTCACACTAGTTTTTTTTAATGATACAATTTTACTCCTTATGTCTTATGTTATAATATATCTACTCTTAACTAATTTTAACCTATAGTTTTCAACCATATATTATAAAAGTAGAACAGCCCCCTTGTTGTTATAGTTTTATCCTCCTTATTCCCTAACTCTTCTTTATTTACCATTTGACCCACTTTATTTTACAAATTCTTACAATATCATCCGTAAACTATATATTATACAATCCCTTCAATTAAGTTCCAAATTTAACTCTAAAAGTTCCAATAAATTCCTTACAGACCCTGGACTGTTTCCAAATGTCTTTTCTGCCCCCAACTTTTGAAAATTACAATTTGACCCCAATAGTTTTATAAACTTTACATTTAACTCCTAAACTTGTTTAAATTCCTAATTTAATTATTCCACTTATCCAATTTGGTCACCACTCCCTATATGGTCAAGGTTGACCACCAACCAACTGCCTTGACCATAACTTTTCCATAATTACAGATATAACCCCAAGTTTTCCTAGAATTACCATTTAAGCCCTAAACTTTACAAAAACTTATATTTTTCATCTAAACTCCAAATAAGGTCTAATTTTCGGCCATGTATCATTTTAGCACCCTAAGTGTCACTTATTTAAACTTAGCCAACTACACTTTACCCCTTTGTTCACTAGAACATTATTTAAGTTTATAATTGTTTTTAAAACTTAATTTTAGCCTTAAACTTGATCCACTTTTCACTAAATTCGTAAGTATTTTTCCTTGACATTTTTAGGAGGTTTTAAACTCACCAAACATCCTATTAACACCAGGTTTTCCCACCAAACTTTATACTAACCAAATACATAACTTTTAAAGCATAAAAAGCCTTATATAATACATAGAAATGGCCTAAACACTTGGCCTTATTAAAAACTTCAAATGTAACATTTAAATGACATAAAATACTCATAATTACACTACAAGTCCCGGCTTTTTGAGTTTACACCCATAAACTTTCCTAATTTGCATTTTAACCCCTTTTTATACATTTTTATGACATTATAAGTCATCATTTATCAATGTAACTTAGCATAGCAAGTCACCATAGTTTTTAATTACATTTTTCAGTCAAAACAGCCCATGTGACACTACCCATTCTCGGCCCTAATTGTTTGTACAAAACAAAATGTCTTAAGGCTTAAAAAATGTGTTTTAAGGAAGACTTACTTGTTTAAGGCTCCAAAACTCCTTGAATGCCCTTGTATTTAAGCACTATATATTAGATTTAGGCTTAGGTTAGTTTTTATCAGTAAACACAAGATTAAACCATGGTTTGAAAGCCTTGAAGCTTAGTTAAGGTCTTTACCTTCCAAAGTTGATTTTTAGATCTCTTTCTTTCTCTTTGCTCACGGTTTCTCCTTGGGTTTTTAATGACCCATTCACACATTTTTTGAACCAGTAAAAGGAGCACAAGTTAGGTCTTTTACATATTCACAAAATTAAGGAAGTTTTAAAGCACAAAAATGTGCATTAAAGAGAATGTTTTACCTTGAACTCTCCAATGATTATTTTTCCTTCAACTTTCAGTAAGATCTAGGCAAATATGAATATAATTAGATATTTGGCAGATCTACAAGTGATAGGAAGTTAAATGACTCAAAATCAAGATTTATGACTTACTTAGGAGGTTTCTTTGAGAGGTTTTCTCCCCTTGATTTCGGCCATCAATGGGTGTGGATGAAGCTTCATTTTAGTATGAGAAAAGGGAAGAAAAATGGTGTAATAGATGGTGGATTTTTGGACATAAAATAACCCTTGGAAGAAATAGAGTTTTAAAACATATTTTACCATGTTTTTGTTGTTGAACTTGGTCTAGGTCCACCCCCACGGTTTTGGTGTTTTTTTGAGCTCCTAAGAATGTCATATTTGGACATGGAGAGGTGGGATAAAATTAGTAGAAGTTCTAGGACTTAAAATGGAAGAAGGAAGGATTTAGAGTCACTTTTCTTTCCTTAACCTGCAAGATCTTGTTCTAGCTGTTCACCCATGGTTTTGGACTGTTTCCATGGCCCATGCTCCAGTATTTTTGAGTTAGAATGAAAGGGAAGTGATGGGTGGCGATTTGGTGCAAGAAAATGGAGTTTTAAGGCAAAATGAGTGAAATAGGCTTAAAACACCATTAATGGAGCTTGGAGCTTGAAGAAGAAGATGGAGTTGGAGAAGAAGGGTGAAATACCCCAAAACTTAATATGTTAGTTAATTATATAATTATTATATGTTAAGACTAATTAAGTCCTAATAACATGTGGGAGAAATTCCCGAAGAAAACGAATCCGAATAATGGATTAAAAGCACGTTTTTCGAGAAAACCGAAAAACGTGACTTTAAACGTTTAAAACGGACTTGTATAAATTATAGTTGATTTTATAACTATAATTATATACTAATTTAAGTCTAAGAATTTTTAGAATCAAAAAAATATATATACACATATATTCCGGAAACCGGACCCGGACTGTTAGAACTGACAGTTCGGGAATTAACGGGTGTTATCTGCTAATGACCAAGTGCCACTCTCTCACATTGTAAAAAATAAAATCAGACTTTTCTTCCCCCTCTCTTGTGTCTCACGTGAAGCAGCCCCCTCTCCATCTAATTAATTCCACCTTATTTACTAAAATACAAAACAATAAAATACAACTCACTTTATTCTCTCTCTCTCACTCTCTCTCTCCCTCATTCTCTTCCTCACCGATTTCCCCCTCTCCCAGCTCTCTCTCTCTTTCTTTGTGCCCAACCATGGCGATTTGCAAGCCAAAGAACAACCCCAACTTCACCTCTTTGTAACTTCTTCATCCTAGCTCCAAATCAAGTAATTTTAACACCAAAATACTCCTCTCATCTTGGGAATTATTTTGCACCTTTTAGAATCTCAAAACTCCATACTTCATCTCCATGGGTGTACCACATTTCGAAGAGAAAACTTCATATTCTTGAAGCCAATCATCTTCTTGTTGTTCTAAGGTAAGAAATAACTCAAAAGTCTACTCATTCCCCCATTTTTAGGGTGACCGATTTTTAATGTGTGCTAAGCACCATTGTTTCTCTTCATTCAAGCTTGTTAAATCTTCAAGAGGTGTTGGAGCTAGCCCTAAGTCCATTGCCAAACACTTCATTTTGAAGTAGAAGGTAATTCCCTCCAATGTGTTGCAAGTAATTTCTAAATTCTAGGGTTAATGAAATGGTGCTCATAAACCCTAAATACTCATTGTGGTTATCTTGGCATGGTCATTAGTGTAGCAATAAATCCCGTTGATAACCGGTTGTGGAACAAGAAGTAAAGAGAAGGGGAAAGATTGAAAAGAAAACCAAAGGTAATTGACTTACCTTCAACTAATGTGTGAGCTATGAATGTGTTTGGTTTTGGTGCAAATAAATGTTGAGTGCAATGCAGGTGTTGCTAATAATATGAGGAAATTCAGTGTTTAGTTTGATGTTGTTGAGAGCCAAATTTTAAGGGTAATGTGCATTGTGGTGTTGTTGTCAAAATGATGGGATTTGCGTACAAATTAGTATTTTGGAATGAGTTGATGTCAAAGTGTTTTGGTGGGCTAAATAATGTGGGGGAAACATGTAATAACCATGGGGAGATCATGCCAAAAATTGTATGTGGTTTGGGTGCATTTCTGCGTTGAAAACGCCACTGTAAAATGGGTTTCCAGGCACGTCCGAACTTCCGTCCGGACTTGGAAGTTCGGACATGCCTCGTTGCGTAAAAAATTTTCGGAGTTTTAAGTGTGTCCGGACTTCCGTCCGACCTTTGAAGTCCGGACGCTTGAAAGAATTTTCTCAGATTTTGCTCGCTTGTGTCCGACCTTTGATGTCCGGACACAAGTTCGGACGCTTGAAAGAATTTTCTCAGATTTTGCTCGCTTGTGTCCGACCTTTGATGTCCGGACACAAGTCGGACGTTGAAAATTTTCCCAGATTTTGCCTCGACTTGTGTCCGACCTTTGATGTCCGGACACAAGTTCGGACGTGAAAATTTTCCCAGATTTCGCTTCGACTTGTGTCCGAACTTTAATGTCCGGACACAAGTTCGGACAATCGCCAGTTTTCATCTTTCAAGTCTCGGCTTGTGTCCGAACGTTGATGTCCGGACACAAGTTCGGACATGTCACTGTTTTGGTCATAATTTGCTCGTTTGAGCCCCGTTTTGACCTCCGTTTGCGGGAGTTGTTTAGGACATGTTAGGTGGGTTATAAAGACAACTAAAAGGATGGAAAGTCATAATAAAATGCGAAAGAAAGATAAATTAGATAATGTAACGTAGCAAATTAGTGAAGGTCTAGTATATTAATTAACCGGCGTTACTAAATGTGTAAAGGATTCTCCAACGGTGGAAACCAATCACAGCAAGGACCAAGGTATGGTTTTCTTGCAGTCTGTTGCCTACCGGTTTACACCGGCTTGTGTGTTGTTTGTTTTTCTGTGTGTTTACAACCTTGTAAGATTAAATCATGAAACGAGTTTACAGTTCTTATTATTAATGTGACATGTGCGTACCGATACCGGTAACCTCGAATGCGTGCTAACTGTTAATTAACCAAAGCTAGGAACGTAAGAGAACGGTATCCGGTAATAACGTTCCCAACCTAAGGAACGTTCTAACCCGGCTATGTGTGTTTGGTTGTGGTTTGTGTTGCTGATTTATGTCTCGCTTCCCTTGTATGTCTAACTGGACTTAAACACTTACTTGAGAGAGATTGTGTTAAGTTCCCACTGTGGGACTTCTAACAAGTGCTAACCGGGGAGTGAGGAATCCGGTCGTTCCGGTCACGCGTGTATGTATGGGGGTCGATATCTGAATCAGATTCGGCTCTCTCCCTATGTTAGGGTTGTTTTCCTTTTTGGACTTCAACCTCCCACTAGCTTAGCCAAAGCTTACCTACCTGACTTCCACTCGGGCTAGGGGGAAATTATGTGTTGATGTGCTCGGGTCACTATACCCGTCTCATCTTTTAAGTTAAGTTATTCATTTGACTAACAAAACAGCAATGTGATATGTGTTAAGCTTAACATGAGGATGAAGTCATTCTCTAGGCTTACAAGTTGACTAACTATGTTGGTTGGTTCCTAAAGTGAATTGTTTCCACTATGTATGTGTTGTTATTGTTCTGCAATAATTCTTGTTAAGTATATGCATGATGTATGTTAAAATCAACGCCATGTTATCATGACAAATAGTTGCGTGTATCCCGGTAGTCAACGGGCTGCACGTTAACCATGCCAGCAAAAGGTTGCTGACCCCCTTTGGGGGCTATGTTTATTTGCAGGATGAGGATCGAGGAAGCGGAATGGCTTTAGATCCTAGTTGTTGATACTTTTGTTATTTTGGATGTTGAACCCGAGTAGTGCCTGTACACTCGAGGTCGTATATTTTGGTGGATGTAGGATAGTTGGTGATTTTTGTACAGTTACACTCGGTATATGTGATTCTTTTGGATAGGTGATTTTTGGAAGGTTGTAATTATGCTCGGGATTCTCGTAATCAGACCGATACATTGTATGTAACAGCCTTGTTAGCCACGTGGGTGGCTAACGGCGTGTAACACCCCCTTTTTGGTATATGGTTAAGTTATGATTTCCGCTGCGATTATTGATTAAGTGTGAAGGTTATGGTTGGGGTGTTACAAAAAGTGGTATCAGAGCGAAGTATCGCTCTGATTACCGATTACCGAGCTTAGGGATATACCGAGTTAGGAAATTTAAACCTTGTCGTCCAAAGGACGTTATAAACATTTGCCGACAAGTTTGTAAGCACAATACTAATGTGTTCATGTAAATTCAGATGGCAGGGCGACCACCAGGAAGAGGCCGCGGGCGTGGTCCAGGAGACCAGGGGAGAACCCTACCGCTCAGATGATGGCCGAGGCTGGCGGCCGCCCTAGCACAAGTGGTACCTCAGATTAGCTGCAGTCAGCAAGGGCAGCAGCAACAGCGTGGTCAGATCAGCTGGAACCACCACCACCACAGCCACGCGAGACTAATTGGGTGAAAGCGTTGGCCGATTTGACCCCGTCCTTCAAAGGGGAGACCGACCCTTCCAAACTAGAGGCGTATATCTCGGAGCTGAGACCGCCTACGAGACCTTGGTTGTTCCTGCTGATGCCAAGGTCCGACTTGCTGCTTTTTATTTGAAGGGTTCGGCTAGGAATTGGTGGAAACTTGTACGGGCCGAGAAAGTGGCCGACCCGGATTTTGGATGGGAGCAGTACACGGCATTGCTACGAGCCAAGTACTACCCAGTGCATGTGCAAGAGGCAAAGCGCCTGGAGCTTGACAGTTTGAAGCAAGGGGACAAAATGACGGTGGACGACTACTACACCGCCTTCACCGACCTTGTTCATCTTCTACCCGACCTAGGTTACTCGAACCGGGTCTTAGTGAATCGTTTCTACAGTGGGTTGAGCCACCGCCTACGCTATGGCATGGGGCCAGCCGAGTATAATACCTTGCAGGTATCTTCAAATAATGTCTAAGTGTGAATGAGTTATTATATGAGTGTGTAAATGTGTTGCGGGGCATGACTAACACCTTGAACTTCAGGAGTGCTATCATGCCGCTGCTAAGGTGGAGATCACCGTCCGTCTGAGGGACGAGGAGAATGCGCATAAGCGCAAGGTCTCGAGCGAGGGCCAAAGCTCGCAAGGGTACCAAGGAGGGAAGAAGAGGAAACCTTACCCTCAGCCCCAGAAGGGCCAGCAACAGGATGGCAAGGGCCAAGCCCAGCCCACTACCACTGAGGAGCCGCTGAAGCTCACCTATGCTTATGCGGCTAAGCCCTTACGCTCTCACCCGCCCAAGGGTAACTAATTAATTCCGAATACTGAATTCAAGTATGTATTGCTACATTGTAAAGTGTGTACTGATTGTGTGTTGTGATAGCAGCCAGTACGGGCTCTGGACCGGAGCGCCACTACTTCTGTAAGTGGTACAAGGGTGACCATCCCGGTAAGGACTGCAAGGGGAATGATGTGCAGTGTCACTACTGCAAGAAGCTGGGGCACCGTGACTTCGAGTGCTACCAGAACCCCGATGGCAGAAACTATAGGCCTAGGGGGCAGTGGAAGGGTAAGGCCGCCGCGACCACTGAAGGCCCGAAAGCTACCTATCAGCCATCCTCAGGGCAAGGGAATACTGATTCCCAGAAGGGGAAGGGGCCGGGAGCAGGCAAGGCTGCCCTGAATGTGGTGGACCGGTCAGAGGCACTAGGATCCTCTTCTAGACCAGGTACCACCTAAACCGTTAAGTTAAGTGAAATAAGTGATTGCTTACCGCATTTTATGCATGTGTATTAGTGAGTCTAAACATACAACCATGTGAGTAATGAGTTAAAGTATAATGTGAAAACCACCTAAATTAGGAAATTCTAAACCTTAGGAACCTTCAATATTTGTTATCCAATCCCACCCACACCGAACCCCGGGATCACCATCGACATCGCCGACTATCCGACAGAACAGTGTCAGGTTATCCAACCAGGTATGATATTAATAAAGGATACCTGACACCCGAAGCACAAATCCATATCATTCGACGATGCAACGAGCTTGGAGCAGCACCTGGAGGTTTCTACACACCCGAATACCCAAGTGGGGCGAAAATGAATTTAAAGATGATGTGCATGGGTAAGGATTGGAACCCTTACACCAAGACATATCAGGACACACGAGCTGAAGATGGAGACCATACCGAGTATACCTGAGGAGTTCCTTGCGGTTGTTAACCACACCGTGGGAATTGCTCAGCAAGTTGAACCGGACAAATTCCGAGTATCAAGGCAGATTTGTGTATTGTCAACTTCTAAAAAAGGTGGAAGATTGGGTTTACACCAAGATAAGGACGAAACACCCGAGTCTCTAAGTAAGGGAGTACCCGTGGTGTCTTGGTCCATTGGTGATACCGCAGTGTTTATGTATGGCGAGCAGAAGCGTGCGGACCTCGCAAGGAAGCTAATGTTGGAGTCTGGTGATGTGTTAATCATGGGTGGGCAGTCAAGGATACTGTATCATGGTATCAAGAAGATCAAGTTGAATACAGCGCCTCCGACAATAATCAATGCCACACACATGAAACCTGGACGTTTGAACTTAACCTTTAGACAGTTTTGAAGTTATGTGTAATCATGTAAAGTGTGAAGTCAGTTGTATGTTGAGTATGTGATGCATTGAGTATGCTAAGTATTAAGTGATGTAGCCAAATGTAATACCACCATGGTGTAAGGATGAGTTTTATGAATAAAGCAGTGTTGATTTCCTAAATATTCCACCCGTGTTGTTACCAATATACTTATCGAGTTTATGAAATAAATTAGGCGCTGCACTCGGAAAGGAAGGTACACTGAGTGTGTGTACAGAGGCAGAGGCCGGCAGAAGCGGCACTATTCTCACCGGTACCTTCCCTGTGAATGGCGTGGATGCGTCGATCCTGTTTGACTCTGGAGCCTCACATACATTTGTCTCACTCTCATTTGCGAGGAGACTGGGGTTAGACGGGGAGGAGATGCCTGACTTCCTAGTCACTCTCCCGTCTAAGGAGCGGATCAGATGCACCCGTTATTACCGAGATGCCACCGTTCGAATTAAGAATGAAGAGTTCCCGATCGACATGATAGAGTTCGAGGGACTCGGATTTGATGTGATTGTGGGGATGAACTGGTTGGAGCGGCACAAGGGCCGAATCATATGTGCCGAGCATCGTCTGCTTCTTCGGAGTCCGTCTGGGGTTGCCATTTCATACCGCCAGAGGCCCAGGGAGCCTTCGACACAGATCATCTCCGCCATGGCCATGTATCATGAGATCAGAAGAAAGAATGATGTATACCTCTGCTATGTCCAGGACATAGAGAGAGACCCTGAGTTTAGCCCAGATGTGCCGGTTGTGTCGGAGTTTCCTGATGTCTTTCCTAAGGAGCTCCCAGGCATGCCGCCTACACGGGCAGTTGAGTTTGAGATTGACTTGGCCGGGCACCGGACCGATAGCGAAGGCGCCCTACCGTATGGCTCCAGCTGAGATGACAGAGCTCAAAGAGCAGCTGAGAGACCTACTGACAAGGGATTTATCGCCCTAGCGTTTCACCATGGGGAGCACCAGTCCTTTTTGTGAAGAAAAAGGATGGTAGTCTCCGCCTCTGCATCGATTACAGAGAGCTGAATGCTGTGACGGTGAAGAACCGTTACCCATTGCCACGTATCGATGATTTGTTTGATCAGCTGAGAGGTGCATCTGTGTTCTCTAAGATCGATCTGCGATCGGGTTACCATCAGATTGCTATCAGGGACAGTGATTGAGAAGACCGCATTCCGAACCAGATATGGACACTATGAATTCACGGTCATGCCGTTTGGGTTATCTAATGCACCGGCAAAGTTTATGGACTTGATGAATCGTTTGTTTCGAGAGCAGTTGGATAAGTCAGTAGTTGTCTTCATCGATGATATTCTTTATTCTAAGTCCAAGGTTGAGCATGAAAATCACCTGAGGAGTGTATTGCAGACATTGAGAGAGAACCAGCTTTATGCGAAGTTCTCGAAGTGTGAATTTTGGTTGGACCAAGTCTCTTTTCTTGGTCATGTTATTTCTGAGGCCGGGATCGCTGTGGATCCGGCCAAGATTGATGCTGTGCGCACCTGGCCTAGACCGAAGACGGTTACCGACATCCGGAGCTTCCTCGGTCTGGCAGGTTATTATCGGAGGTTTGTGAAGAATTTTTCTAGTGTTTCGAAACCGTTGACATCCTTAATGAAGAAGGATGCACCGTTTGAGTGGACAGTTGACTGTGAGAGCTCATTCCAGAGTCTCAAGGATGCTTTGACTTCTGCACCAGTTCTTACTATACCAGAGGGTACTGATGGTTTTGAGGTGTACTGTGATGCGTCGGGTAAAGGAATGGGTTGTGTTTTGATGCAACACGGGAAGGTCGTGGCCTACGCCTCCCGACAGTTGAAGCGACATGAAGAAAATTATCCTACACATGATTTAGAATTGGGTGCCATTGTCTTCGCCTTGAAGATATGGCGACACCATTTGTATGGAGTGAATGTGACGATTTATTCAGATCACAAGAGTTTGAAATACCTGTTCACTCAGAAGGAGTTGAACATGAGGCAAAGAAGATGGGTTGAATTCCTTACTGATTACGATATTAACCTTCAGTACAAGGAAGGTAAAGCAAACATTGTAGCTGATGCATTGAGTCGCCGAGCACACTCTCTCCATTCGCTAATCTCTCACTCTAGCTTGGTTGATGAGGTGCGGAGTGCTCAGATGTCAGATCAGTACATGCAAGAGATCAGACAGAAGCTGATTGACGGCACATTCGAGAGCCAAAAGTATGATTTCCGACTTCATGATGATGACTTGATCAGGCTGAATGGCCGACTTTGCATCCCACGAAGTAGCGCTGAGCTGAAGGAGCGCATACTGAGTGAATCACACTGTTCTTCTACTTCTATTCACCCCGGAGCTTCAAAGATGTACAAGAGTATGAAGAGATATTTCTGGTGGACCGGTATGAAGAAAGATGTGACAGACTATGTTGTTAGGTGTCTCACTTGCCAGAAGGTCAAGTTTGAGCACCGTCGTCCTGGTGGTATGGTACAGCCGATGCCTGTTCCTGAGTGGAAGTTCCATGATATTTCCATGGACTTCGTTGTTGGGCTTCCGCCTACTCGGGGAGGCTTGAATATGATATGGGTCGTTGTTGACCGACTGACCAAGGTGGCCCGATTCATTCCGATGAAGGACACTGGAAAGTGGCGAAGCTAGCAGAGCTCTTCGACCGTGAGAGATAGTAGACATCATGGAGTACCGAAGACTATCGTGTCTGATAGGGATACCAGATTCCTCTCGAGGTACTGGAGAAGTACACGGGAAGCGCTTGGTACCGAACTGAAGTTGAGTACGGCGTTCCACCCACAGACAGATGGCCAGAGTGAGCGCACCATACAGACGCTTGAGGATATGTTACGTGCATGTGCACTTGACTTTCAGACCAGCTGGATTGATAAGTTACATCTGATCGAGTTTAGCTACAACAACAGTTACCATGCTTTGATCAAGATGTCTCCCTTCCAGGCTTTGTACGGTAGACCATGCTGCACACCATTATGCTGGGATGAGTCGAGTGAGACGGTCATTATAGGACCTGAGTATTTAGAGCAAGTACAAGCAGAAGTACGCCAGATCCGGGCTAACATGAAAGCAGCTCAGGATAGACAGAAATCATACGCCGATGTGCGCAGACGTGACCTGGAGTTCGCCGTGGGCGATCAGGTATTTCTTAGAGTATCCCCATGAAGGGTGTTTCGTTTTGGCCAGAAAGGCAAGTTGAGCCCGAAATATGTGGGGCCTTATGTTGTGACGGAGCGGATAGGCCCGGTAGCTACAGGCTTGATTTACCTGCTGAGCTGGGCAAGGTACATGATGTATTTCATGTGTCCCAGTTGAAGAAATATATGTCTCATCCGTCTCATGTACTTCAGCCCGAGAGGCTAACACTAGAGCCGACCATGCGATCAGTGGAGACTCCCGTCCGGATCCTGGACACTAAGACTCGAGACACTCGCCATAAGTCTGTGAGATTGGTGAAGGTTCTCTGGTCTAACCAGGAAGTCGAGGAGGCCACTTGGGAGCTGGGAGAAATGAGGGCGAAGTACCCGTCGCTGTTTACTTCTTAGTATTTGTATGTATAGGGTACGGGGCGTACCCCTATTTAAGGGGGGTAGAGCCGTTTCGGTTATGTATGTACGGCATGTATTGGAATACATGTCTATGTTGTTATGTTATAGACCTTTGAGTCTAAGTGATATTATGTTACCGGGACCTTGAGTCCGATGTGATGTAAAGAATGTTTGTGTGTGTTATGGAAGCGTTGTTTCAGAGTAATCCCCGTGTTCTAATATAAGATGCGTGGGAAGTGTGAACTTTGGGGACAAAGTTCTTTTAAGGGGGGTAGATTGAAATACCCCAAACCTTAATATGTTAGTTAATTATATAATTATTATATGTTAAGACTAATTAAGTCCTAATAACATGTGGGAGAAATTCCCGAAGAAAACGAATCCAAATAATGGATTAAAAGCACGTTTTTCGAGAAAACCGAAAAACGTGACTTTAAACGTTTAAAACGGACTTGTATAAATTATAGTTGATTTTATAACTATAATTATATACTAATTTAAGTCTAAGAATTTTTAGAATCAAAAAAAATATAATATACACATATATTCCGGAAACCGGACCCGGACTGTTAGAACTGACAGTTCGGGAATTAACGGGTGTTATCTGCTAATGACCAAGTGCCACTCTCTCACATTGTAAAAAATAAAATCAGACTTTTCTTCCCCCTCTCTTGTGTCTCACGTGAAGCAGCCCCCTCTCCATCTAATTAATTCCACCTTATTTACTAAAATACAAAACAATAAAATACAACTCACTTTATTCTCTCTCACACTCTCTCTCTCCCTCATTCTTCCTCACCGATTCCCCCTCTCCCAGCTCTCTCTCCTCTTTGTGCCCAACCATGGCGATTTGCAAGCCAAAGAACAACCCCAACTTCACCTCTTTGTAACTTCATCATCCTAGCTCCAAATCAAGTAATTTTAACACCAAAATACTCCTCTCATCTTGGGGATTATTTTGCATCTTTTAGAATCTCAAAACTCCATACTTCATCTCCATGGGTGTACCACATTTTGAAGAGAAAACTTCATATTCTTGAAGCCAATCATCTTCTTGTTGTTCTAAGGTAAGAAATAACTCAAAATCTATTCATTCCCCCATTTTTAGGGTGACCGATTTTAATGTGTGCTAAGCACCATTGTTTCTCTTTATTCAAGCTTGTTAAATCTTCAAGAGGTGTTGGAGCTAGCCCTAAGTCCATTGCCAAACACTTCATTTTGAAGTAGAAGGTAATTCCCTCCAATGTGTTGCAAGTAATTTCTAAATTCTAGGGTTAATGAAATGGTGCTCATAAACCCTAAATACTCATTGTGGTTATCTTGGCATGGTCATTAGTGTAGCAATAAATCCCGTTGATAACCGGTTGTGGAACAAGAAGTAAAAAGAAGGGGAAAGGTTGGAAAGAAAACCAAAGGTAATTGACTTACCTTCAACTAATTGTGAGCTATGAATGTGTTTCGTTTTGGTGCAAATAAATGTTGAGTGCAATGCAGGTGTTGCTAATAATATGAGGAAATTCAGTGTTTAGTTTGATGTTGTTAAGATCCAAATTTTAAGGGTTATGTGCATTGTGGTGTTGTTGTCAAAATGATGGGATTTGTGTACAAATTAGTGTTTTGGAATGAGTTGATGTCAAAGTGTTTTGGTGGGCTAAATAATGTGGGGGAAACATGTAATAACCATGGGGAGATCATGCCAAAAATTGTATATGGTTTGGGTGTTTCTGTGTTGAAATCACCACTGTTAAATGAACTTTCAGGCACGTCCGAACTTCCGTCTGGACTTGGAAGTTCGGACATGCCCGTTGCGTAAAATTTTTTCGGAGTTTTAA
Source organism: Limonium bicolor (assembly GCA_023374045.1). Lineage (NCBI taxonomy): Eukaryota > Viridiplantae > Streptophyta > Magnoliopsida > Caryophyllales > Plumbaginaceae > Limonium > Limonium bicolor. The sequence continues at coordinate 3,325,148 of CM041779.1, read as the reverse complement.
GTGTGTCCGGACTTCCGTCCGACCTTCGAAGTCCGGACGCTTGAAAGAATTTTCCCAGATTTTGCCTCGACTTGTGTCCGACCTTTGATGTCCGGACACAAGTTTGGACGCATGAAAAATTTTCCCAGTTTTCGCTTTGACTTGTGTCCGAACTTTAATGTCCGGACACAAGTTCGGACAATCGCCTGTTTTCATCTTCTAAGTCTCGACTTGTGTCCGAACGTTGATGTCCGGACACAAGTTCGGACATGTCACTGTTTTGGTCATAATTTGCTTTGAGCCCCGATTTGACTTCCGTTTGCGGGAGTTGTTTAGGACATGTTAGGTGGGTTATAATGACAACTAAAAGGATGGAAAGTATGACAAAATGCAAAAGTAAAATAAACTAGAAATGCAACGTAGCAAATTAATAAGGGTGTAGTACATTAATTAACCGACATTACTAAATGTGTATAGGATTCTCCAACGGTGGAAACCAATCACAGCAAGGACCAAGGTATGGTTTTCTTGCAGTCTGTTGCCTACCGGTTTACACCGGCTTGTGTGTTATTTGTATTTCTGTGTGTTTACAACCTTGTAAGATTAAATCATGAAACGAGTTTACAGTCCTTGTTATTAATGTGACGTGTGCGTACTGATACCGGTAACCTCGAATACGTGCTAACTATTAATTAACCAAAGCTAGGAACGTAAGAGAACGGTATCCGGTAATAACGTTCCCAACCTAAGGAACGTTCTAACCCGGCTATGTGTGTTTGGTTGTGGTTGGTGTTGCTGGTTTATGTCTTGCTTCCCTTGTATGTCTAACTGGACTTGAACACTTACTTGTGAGAGATTGTGTTAAGTTCACACTGTAGGACTTCTAACAAGTGCTAACTGGGGAGTGAGGAATCCGGTCGTTCCGGTCACGCGTGTATGTATGGGGGTTGATATCTAAATCAGATTCGGCTCTCTCCCTATGTTAGGGTTGTCTTCCTTTTTGGACTTCAACCTCCCACTAGCTTAGCCAAAGCTTACCTACCTGACTTCCACTCGGGCTAGGGGGAAATTATGTGTTGATTTGCTTGGGTCACTATACCCGTCTCATCTTTTAAGTTAAGTTATTCATTTGACTAACAAAACAGTAATGTGATTTGTGTTAAGCTTAATATGAGGATGAAGTCATTCTCTCGGCTTACAAGTTGACTAACTATGTTGGTTGGTTCCTAAAGTGAATTGTTTTCATTATGTATGTGTTGTTATTGTTCTGCAATAAATCTTGTTAAGTATATGCCTGTTGTATGTTAAAATCAACGCCATGTTATCATGACAAATAGTTGTGTGTATCCCGGTAGTCAGCGGGCTACACGTTAACCATGCCAGCAAAAGGTTGCTGACCCCTTTTAGGGGCTATGTTTATTTGCAGGATGAGGATCGAGGAAGCAGAATGGCTTTAGATCCTAGATTGTTGATACTTTTGCTATTTTTGGATGTTGAACCCGAGTAGTGCCTGTACACTCGAGGTCGTATACTTTTGGTAGATGTGGATCTAGTTGGTGATTTTTGCACAGTTACACTCGGTATATGGTGATTCTTTTGGATAGGTGATTTTTGAAAGGTTGTAATTATGCTCGGGATTCTCGTAATCAGACCGATACATTGTATGTAACAGCCTTGTTAGCCACGTGGGTGGCTAACGGCGTGTAGCACCACCCTTTTTGGTATATGGTTAAGTTATTATTTCCGCTGCGATTGTTGATTAAGTGTGAAGGTTACGGTTGGGGTGTTACAACAACAATGTCACACCGAACAGACTTCAGAAGGTCGAGTTAGGTGATCTGTAATCTTTTAATAGTTGTCGGGTCCACATAGTGGGACTGACAGGTGTATATGAGTATGTCAATATAGTGGAGGTATAGTGACCTCGTTAAAAAGGAAAGGTGGGTAATTAGTCCCTCAGAAGATAACGTAGTTAACTCCTACACTTAAAAGAGGTGGGAATCGAACCCTCGAGAGGAATAAAGTCTTCCTCCCCACTTGAACTGTTCCGGTACGCCGCCGGTGAGTGACATAGTGCACCCAAAACTCACGTCGCGATGTAAATTGTATAGGAGACGACCTGTGACAGGTACAGCTCCAGTAGCATGCATGGCCAGATCCAACTGGGCTCCTCGCTTCTCGTAGTATAGAATTTGTTAGATGTCACATAAAGAAGTTAATCAAGAACACAATGTGTATTGTCGATTATCACGTTTAGGTTAACGACGTTTGCTATAAAGTGAAGTTAGTGAGAAACTTGAGTACAAGTTCTCGGTATGATAAAACACATGTATTTAATCCACTGGTAATGTAGTGTTGTATGCGTGGGACATACACGTTATAGTTAGTATCATTCACGCAAGTAAAGCAACACAACAGTGCACAAGAGTAATACAACATCTTACATGCAATTATCTTGGTCATTATTTCAAACAACAGATAGCACACAAGCCGGTGTAATCCGGTAGCAAACAGGTTGCAAGAATCCCATACCGTTCACCGTAGACTGTACTTGTTTAGTTCCCGGTCAACGTCTGGTCAAACAATGTCCTAGAATAGGATTAATCTGAGAGTGTTAATTTATGTAACTCTCGTATAATAATTTTATTGATTCATGAAACGACTTCATATTCGTTATTTCCTGTGAGGTTTATTTCTTTATACTTAGTAGTTTCTTTAACCTCTTTTCCTTATTATTATTTAAGGTATTTATATATTTCCAAAACATGTAGTCCTAATTTATAAGACTTATATTGTGTGGTAATTTCTTTTAATTACCTCATGATTGGATGTATAACTTATTTGCTATTTCTTTTGACTTATCTTTAAATCCTTTAATGTATATAACTATATATTCATGTACCATTTATGTTACATGTTTTACCATTGTCCAAATGACATAGTAGTTTATAATTTTATCAATGACATTTATTGGTCACATGTTAGTTAATCCTCCTCTTAACTTTATTTTAAAATATACTATAGCTCCAAATATTATTTTGTATTTCCACATTAAATTCCTTATATTCGTTTCCTTTTGATTTACTTAAAAATCTAAAATATATATATTTCATACACATGTATTATTTATGATACATATATATATAATTGTCTAAATGACATAACCATTTAATAAATCCTCAAATTATATTTACATGTCACGCAATGGTATATTTTTCCCATACCTTTTATTAATTACAAACTAATATTATTTCTTTTATAAGTAGATTACTTGTACTTGTATATCATATAGTTTTAATTTCGTAAATCCTTGAATCATAATTTTCTTTTTCTAAATTTCTTAAATATCCATATAGGACCTACAAATATTTTTAATCCCATAAATACATCATACTTTTCGGTTATTATATTATAACCTTATTTATTTCTTAAACTTTACTTTATACTCCAAAATACATTATAATACATGGTTTCATTTCCTTAATTAATTAATTCACTAAACTACCACTATAAATTTGGTAATTATTATTTGAACATCATAACTTTAATAATTCACCAATTAGCCACATTCATTTTCGGCTTTGCCATGTAATTTCTTATAATTACATTTTTACCTCAAAAACTTTATATAAGTTACATATTAACTTATAAACTATAGTTTTAATATTTAATTTCCTTAATTACCAAGTGGACATTTATATTTCTACAAATTATGCTTTCGCCCCATATAAGATCCGGTTTTATAGTTAAACTCTTATAAATTACGTAATCACCCCAAAACTTTTATAAACTTAATATTTCATGTCATAAATCACTTTAACCCAAAGTTTTCGGTCAACATTTTGACCAAGGTCAAATTTTATACTTAATACATTAATATACCCATAAACTTATATGAATCTCGGCTTTACACTATTCTTTCCAAAAATTACATAATAGTCCCGAAACTTTATAATAGTTACTTAATAAATTATAAACTATAGTTCAAATATTTAATTCCTCAAAATTTCGGAAGTGAACTTTATAATTCTCTTAATGATGAATTCACCCATATTCAACTCCAAACTTTCATAATAAGTTTTATAAATTACATAATAGCCCAAAAACTTTATAAATTTTCTTTTTAACACTTGTTTAAATTATCTAAAATTCATAAACTTAATTCCTAACCTTATATTATACCATATTTACTCCAAGGACACCCTTAACTCTCGGCTTTCATAATATATACACCAAACTTTGTAACAAATTACATTTTAGCCACATAACTTAATTAATTAGCCAATTAAGCACTAATAAAATATTTTTAACTCACCAAACTTTATAATATAAGTTTATATGCATAAGTAGCTCATTAAAACCTATTATTTACCAAAAGTATTCGGCCATAATTTTTAAGATACTTTATAGCATACAAAAGTTGATTTATAAGTCATAATAAGTATACATAAATACATATGAGTCAAATAACTCATGTAAAAATTATTGTAATGTCTTAGATTGATTTTTAGCTCAAAATAGAGCATATTTGCCCTTGACAAATTGGCTTGAATTTGTGTTTATCATTGATAAATTTTGTGACACAAAAATATGTCTTAAGGTAAATATTTTCCATATATGTTATAGATTATATTTTTGGTACATGTTACCATGTAGTTTCGGTTTTAGACTCCTTGGAAGGTGTACATAATTTTTGTATAATTTTTAGAAGCTTAACCAAGCTTAAAACATAAAGATTAGCTTAGTAAACTTACTTCTTAATAAGGAATGGTTAAGTGCTTGAACTCTTCTTGAATCTCCAAGCTTTCTCCAAGGAATTTGATGCTCCACTTCGGTTCTTATGCAAGAAGTGAAGGAGTTTAGGAATTAGATCTTTAACAAAGATCTTAAGTAGATTTGTAAGTAGTTTTCCAAGGATTTACCTTAAGCTTTTCTCCTTAGGATTTCGGCTCACTTAAGATAGATGAAGAACAAACTTTCCTTCATGAAAATGAAGAAGAAAAGAACCTTAGAAGAGGTAGAAATCGGTTACACATAAAAATGTGCTTTAAGGATTTTCAAGCATGAAAAATACCTTAAGGTAACCTTGAGATGCTCCTTGGATTAATGTTGATTTAGATAACCTCCTTGGAGTATTAGTTGATGCCGAGCCCTTGTTGTTATGCTAGGAAGAGTTTTGCTTCAAGGCTTGACAAGAAATGCTAGGAAATTACCTTAAAGATGAAGATAGAAGTTAAAACTCCATTAATAGACTTAGGAGCTTCAAAGTGTAACACCCCGTCTCGATCCAATAGTGGATACCACAAACTTATCACCATATATACAAATACTGCAGCGGATTCAAATACATACCAGGACCTTGCCACGGTCTGACTAACAAAATATACCGAACATTAGTACATACCAATCTTATCCAAATACATATTCTTCTTACATTCTATACATCTTACTAACTCAAATTGCCATATGAGTGTACATGCACAACTCGTAGGCCACACTTAACCCGTAACGCTTGTACCCCATCTTACTCTCGTGACGGGTGCCTCCTGATGTTCACCTGTGTAGTAAAAACAGCCTCCAAAGGGGGATCAGCACGAATGCTAGTACGATCCTCCCATGGCCCCCAAGCTAACGTGGCTACGACGACTAATTGTTGATAGCATGGAGGTTGATTAGATGCACAACATAATATAAAGTGCAATAAACAACAAACCAATTATGAACAATCAAAGTTCAAACACAATGAACGACTTAAATGTGTTCCCTTAATTAGTGAGTCAATTATTTAATTCCTTAAGTTATGTTTCCTCTTAATCTCAGTCCAACCTTATCTTACCTCAATCTTAGTCCTTATCTTAGTCTTAGAAAACAAACCATTCTTTAAAGGGAAATGGATGTAGCTTATCTCAGTCTTAGAATACAAACCATTCTTTAAAGCGAAATGGATGTAGCTTATCTCAGTCTTAGAATACAAACCATCCTTCAAAAAGGAATGGTTGCAACTTATCTCAAACCTTATCTTAATCTTAGAATACAAACCACTCTTTAAATAGAAATGATTGTATCTTACCTCAATGTTTATTTTGTCGGGTCAAAAGCAACCCTAGCCAATGAGCTATTAACTTCATTGGTTGAATAAACAACTTATCTTATAATTTAGGATTTAGGTGATCCTACCGCACCATCTTAAGCCTCCTACCTTGGACTGTATGTCCAATGTAGCTGAGCCGGCAACCGACCCTAGGCAACAAGTCCGAAGACAAGTCCTTAAGCGGAAGTCGGATCTGCTATAGATACCGACCCCCTTTTTCCTTAGCATGCATGACCGGAGTCAGTCCCGGGTTCCTCACTCCCCCCTTAAGTTCCAGTTAGTAGAAGTCTCAAGACGATGTTTGTTGGTTAAACCTCTTTCGGTTATTAACAAACTAATATTAGGGAGCGTTCCTTAGTCTCACACAATTCCTTACTAAACGTTGGTTAGTAAGTTCTCACGGTAAGTTGTGTTAGTTTCCAAACATCACACACAACACAATAAACATAATGTTCCGGTTGCATGCTTTATCTTGTTTAGTGAGCACACAAAAACAAATAGCACACAAGCCGAGGGACACCTCATTAGCAAGCAGGTCACAAGAAGAACTGTACCGTTCACCGTTGGTCGTTCGGTTGCTTACTCTCCTCTGGAGTCCAAATTCTCAAACCCTATGAAATACCCCAAACCTAGTTATGTTGTTTAAACACCTAAATAGGGTGTAACGAAACTAAAAAGAGTCTTAGAAACCTTACTAAACAAATTTAAACAAAAGGAAACACAAATGTGCCTTTAAAGTCAATAAGAGCTAAAATGTGCTCTAAGCTTGGGATAAACTTGAGTAAGACCTAATGAGCTTACCAAGACTTCATTCATATACTAATGAACTAATTAAACCAATTACCAAAGAAAACCAAGCTTGAAAACAAGTTAAAACACAAAATGTGCTTTAAGAAGTCTTAAAGCACGTTTTTGAAAAATTGTCTTGTAAATGAGTTTTGAATGGCTAAATGTCCATCATTACTCTTAAATATATATGTGTACTATATAGTATCACATTTGGGTGGCTATATTAGTGGGAAATCAAAAATTTCACTTCTATATGCCTTGTATAAGTGAATAGTACTTTTTATAAGCTAGTTTATAACATATGTTGTATTAAGTAATTAAATTGACAAACAAAGACTAAAATGCCCTTATACTAATAAAGGGGGCCGGTTTTTATGAGTGTGGTGACTCACCACTCTCTAGTTAAGGTAATGAGTAATTAAAGCAAACTAAGTAAAACTACTTTTTACTTTATAACATAAATATCTTCTAAAAGCAACTTCTATCTTCATTCTCATTTCTTTCCTTCATTCCCACGGTTTGCAAACACCACTCATCTTCTCCCTTCTTCCTTGTTCTCTCTCGGTAATACCACTACCACCATGGAAACACAAGCTTTGACCACTTGCTAAATCTAACTCACTTGTCCAAATCAAAAACAAATACCACCAATCTCTTCCTCTCATCAAGCTCTTCATTCCTATCTTCTCAAAACTCCTAGAGCTCCATTTCGGTGCCAAGGTGTTCCACCATTGAAGGAGCTTGAGCTTGGATTTCTACATATTATTACTCTCCTTTACTTCTAGGTAAGGAATCTCAAACAAAAATCAAGTTTCCCTCTTGTTTTTGTCATGTCCGAAAATACACATTGATGTAGCTCATTGTGTGACTTTGTTCTAGCTTCATTTCAACTCTTCATGGACTAGGTGGAGTCCTCTCTTGTTGTATATCCAAACTCTCTTCAAAGAACAAGGTAAAACACTACATTAATGTTTTTGAAACAATGTCAAATTAGGGTTTACAATGAGATGAAGCCTATAGCTTGAATACTCATTATTGAGTTGGTATATTGTTTAGAACTTGTCAAGGAATCAAGTACTCTATTGGTTTTCTAAAGGAAACAAGAAAGAAGTTATCTTGCAAAAGAGGTAAATCTACTAACCTAATGCTATTTTAATGCCTTAGGAGAAATGAGCTTATAATGCTTATTAAAACTATCTAAAGAGCCAATGGGGAATGACCTAGTGAAGTGTTCTTAAGAGACTAGTAAAGGGCATATGTGTATGTTGAGTGTATTTGCAGGTTAAAGGCATATATATTGTGGAAATTCAGTGTTTATGATTTATGCATTTTAAGGGCCTAAGAGCCATGCAATTTAAGTTATGCACTATATTGTGATGTAGTGTGAATTTGGTGAAATTATGTATGAGAGTGTTCTTGATGATTTTAAATGTTCTTGTGTGTTTAAAGGAGAAGGTAAAGTGTTTAGGCATGGTAATGTTCTAGGGGAACCCATGTCAAAATTTAGGTAGGAAGTAAGAAGTTCTAAGTGTTTACATAAGGTTTGGTGAGTTAGAAAGTGTAGGAAATGTATAAGGAGTTCATGATGTTTTAAAGGAATTATGATGAACTAGGAAGTACTCTAGAGTGTAATAAGGACTTAGGCATGATCTTGAGATTTTAGTATGTACCAAAGCCATTTTGGACTTAGGTAAAGACTTAGGCAAACTTTGGTAAACTAAGGAGAATGTAGGAACTTGAGAAAGGATTTGAAGTAATGATATAAGGAGATAGTTGTGAGAAATGATGCTTGGGATGATGTTAAGTTAAGGAGAAAGCATTTTGGGATAGTAGTTGCCTTAGGTTGAAACACCATCTAGGAACCTAGTATAAAATAACATAAGTGTTAAGGAATTTTTACAAGGAAATAAGTAAATGTTTTAAGGAATTAGAAAATGAGTTTCATGGATGTTGTATGTGGATGTAGGGTTACCAAATGTTGCTAGGAAGCATTAAGAGGCCTTAGGAGAAGTTTGGTGAAGAATTGGCAAGTTTAGGTAAGTTTAGTAGGCGACCGACCCAGGGGCCGACCCAGTATGTGGGTCGGTCGAGCCTCTGTAAAATGTTAGGAAAATGTTCGGTGACGTCCGACCCAAAGGGTGGGTCGGACATGGGTCGGTCGAGCCTCTGTAAAATGTTGGGAAAATGTTCGCACATGGACCGACCCAGAATGGTGGGTCGGACATGGGTCGGTCAAGGTAAAGTTTTCTAGACCCGAAGACCACTGGGAGGGTCCGACCCAGTTGTGGGTCGGACGGTGGGTCGGTCGGACCAAAACTTGTAAAAAAAAAAAAAAAAAAAACAGAAATGAATGTGACTTATGTAGTTAACCCTAGAGTGTATAATGAAGGTAACCTAGGGTAAGATAGGCATTAAAACATGTCATATAATCATGTTAAATACTTAGTAAGTTTGGAGTCAAATAAATAATTAACCGACATTACTAATGTGTTTAGGATTCTCTCAAGGTGGAAATCAAACGAGGCAAGGACCAAGGTATGGTTTTCTTGCAGTCTGTTGCCTACCGGTTTACACCGGCTTGTGTGTTGTTTGTTTTCTGTGTGTTTATGACTTGTAAGATTAAACCATGTAAAGAGTTTACAGTTGTTAAATATTATTATGTTGTTAATCATAACTCTCTCTTCCCATGTGAGTGTCTAACAAGACTTGACCTATTATTGTGAATTGTTGTGCTCAATGTTGAACTACTAACATGGGCTAACGGGGGAAGTGAGGAGTCCGGTCTGTTCCGGCCACGCGTGTGAGTATGGGAGTCGATGTCATAACCGGTTCGATTCTCTCTGTATGTTATGGTTAAGTTTCCAATTTGGTTTCTAACCTTCCCTTTAGCTTAACCAAGGCTATTTTACTGACTCACGTCGGGCCACAGGGGCATACTATTGTTTTGTTTCGGTGTGCTTGGATCACTATATCCGGGGCACCTTGTGTTAAGTTAACCGTTCAATCTAACCGGACGGTAACGAGTTATGTAACGAGCTAAGTATGAGCGTGGCAACATTCTCGAAGCTCTCAATGGGGACTAACTGTGTTGGTTCTCTTCCTAAAAGGATTTGTATGTTTTGTGATGTGTGTTATATTTGTACAATACCCTTGTTATGTTATATGTATGTGTTGTGTGTTTGAAATAAATATCATGTCATCCTGACAATTGGTTGCGCGTATCCCGGTAGTCGATGGGCTGCGCGTTAGCCATACCAGCAAAGGTGCTGACCCCCTCGGGGGCTCCATATTTTTATTGCAGGATGAGGATCGAAGAGGCAGAGTGGCTCTAGGTCCAAGAGAGTAGTTTACTTTGAAGTATTTTGGATGTTAGCCCGGGTTGCGCTTGTGCACCCGTGGCGTGTTATATACTTGTTGGTGACGGTTTACAGTGAATCAAACAGTGAAGGATTTATGTAGATACTCGTATTATATATTGTTATATATATGGTTTTAGTTCTATGCTCGGGAGTCTGATCATCAACCGGTACAATTGTATTTATTCAGCCTTGTTAGCCACGTGGGTGGTTGACGGCGTTGTAACACCAATCGTTTAGTTATTGTTTAGTTGTTTATTTCCGCTGCGATTCCAAGTATAGTTATGTGCGTAGTAGGGTGTTACAAAAAGTGGTATCAGAGCGAAGTATCGCTCTGATGACTAGAATACCGAGCTTAGGGATATACCGAGTTAGGAAACCTAACCTAAGTGAACAGATTTGGAAAGGTTAACCACTAACTAAGTGTGGAGATACCTTATTATCGGGAAGCGTCAGTCGTTAGACCGATAAGTGTGCAAGCATAATGCTAATGAGATGTTCGTACAAATTCAGATGGCAGTAGACCACGAGGAAGAGGCCGCGGGCGCGGTATTGGAGGTATGGGTGGCCAGGATGAGGATACTCCGGCACAAACCATGGCGAGGCAGTTGCAGCCGCCGTAGCTCAGCTGGTACCCCCGACCTAGTTGCTGCTATACAGCAAGGGCGACAGCCTGGAGTTCAGCCACCACCACCACCGCCCGAGAGACCAATTGGGTCAA